>JADRCD010227679.1:57990-72990 GCA_019843815.1 Montemys delectorum
TGTGTGTGTGTGTGTGTGTGTGTGTGTGTGTGTGTGTGTGTGTGTGTGTGTGTAAGAGCAACAATTCTAAGACATAACTTACAAAAAAAGAAAAAAGGATAGATCATCCCAGGGCTAAAGTTTGTTTTTAAAGAAGCAGTCACTACTAAAGCATTGTGGAGAGTTCAACAAATTTAAAAAATAGATCCAAGGATACGATAGTTTTCCACAGAAATACTTAGCATATATATGTATATATACATACACATACACATATATGTATACACATACACATACATACACACATACACACACACACACACACACACACACACACACACATATGTATATCTCCAAGGGACTCATCTACAGAAATAGTACTCATATGTTCCTGTTCACTGCTGACTTTTTCACAGTAAGTAGGAAAAGGAAGCAGCCTAGATGTCAATCAATGAACAATGAAAGTTCATGTATACAACATTCAGACAATGAAAAGTGAAATTAAGAAAGGCTTAGAGAAGCGGTTGGAAGTGGAAAACATTACAATTAAATAAATAAACCAGAATAGGAAAGGTAAACAGTAAATTTGTTTTCTCATATGCAAACCCTATCTCTTATTGTTGAATATACATAACTAGTAGGATCTGTAATGGGCAAATGCCAAGAAACAAGAAGAGGGCCCATGGTTTTGCAAAAATAATCAGAGTTGCTTAGTAATAAGGTAAGACAGACAATAAAACTAAGTAGAAAGGGAAACACTGGGAGTCAAGGGGTACAGTGGAGAAAGAGGGACAGTGAGATGAGAGAGGGGCAGCTGGCAGATGAGAGAGGGGCAGGAATCAACCAATATGAAACAAATATACAAATCCCATATAGATCAAAGAAGAAAGTAAAGTTTAGTCAGACATATTTCAAACTGTTGGAGTTTCAAAGGGTTTTATTTAAAAAAGAAAAAAAAGAAAGAAAAACCCTACTATGGGATCAAGAAACGATACAAGTGATAAAAACAGTTGCTATGCAAGTGCAAGACCTGAACCCACGTCCCGGGATATATATAAATACTAGGTCGGCATAGTAGCCAATTTGTTACTCTGGGAAGGCAGCGATAGGAAGTGCTGAAGCAAGCTGGCTAGCAATGCTAGTGATTTGGGAGAAGCTCTGGGTTTGACTGAAAGCCTCTGCCTCAAAATAATACATTCGAAGATTATCGGAGAAAGATTTCCCATTTCAACCCTGGGAATTCATGAACTCACACCTACCAATACAAGCACATGCACATCACACACACACACACACCACTTACACAGACACATTCACACATCAGACATACACAGAGACATTACATTTTACCCATGATGAAGAAAAATATTATATTGTTAAAATTAAAACTGGTAAGGGGAGTTTTTCTCCATAGGTTTCATTTGGAAAGTGGATAATTGTAGAGGAATTTTCCCCTAATTGATTAAAATAATAAATACAAGAAGCCAATCACTGGGCAAGAAGGAGGCAGGCTTTCTGTGTCTGAGAAAGGAAGACAGTAGGCAGGAAGAGGGGATTTCCTTTTGGTGGATAGGAGCAAAGTGGACATGATGTAAACGGGGGCTGTTAATTCGGTGACAGAATCCACCAGGATCCACCACTGGAAGATTTCTAACATTGAATAGTTGGGGAATTTAGGATGCTAGATTCCATGCCCAATGATTATGTTATCTGTTGATTCTAAACTAAAATTGTCTGGTGTTTTCCACCTCTGGGCAATTCAACTGAGCTCCAGGGAAAGGTAACCACTACAGAGCTTGGGTTTATGAGAGTGCACCCCAGCTAGCCACAAATATTTGGGAGTGCTGAGCAGGTTTGGCAGCAGCCAACCTTGGGAAGGAGAGAGCTATCTCAGAGATCTAGCTTGAGAATTTGAAGGGAGCTATTGCATGGTATAATTTTCTTATATGAGTCAAGCTATATTGAAGTATTATATATGCAGGCTTTAGAACTTGATTCAGTGCAAAAATCATGTTATCAATCTCAAGCTCTACAATTTCTATAGGTATAAGTAGAAGCCTTCATTATCTGAAGAGACAAGTATGCAGCTAAGGCTTAGGTTCTATAGGTTCATTGGCTTCATTCTTATCATCTATATAATCAATTTTATTGAATAACCACAGATATATGGTGGTATCAAGCCACTGTTACTCATAATTAGAAAAGTTATAATAAAATTTCATTTAAAACACCTAAAAATGAACTATGGAATCTTATTCACCCCATCTTATTTTCCTACCATACTCAGACCCAGTGTTAACTAGCTAAGAGGTGGCCAAAATCATTGAACACAGAGTCTACTTTAAAATGGAGTGTTGAATGTCTCAACTACCTTGCTGAATGACTGTATTCAAACTGATGAAATAGTCAATGTACAGCAAGTGCTCCACAGTTTGTCTTAAGATCTCCTAGTTAAGAAAGATTGCTGCTCCTTCAGTCCTTTCTCTAACTCTTCCATTGGGGACCCTGTGCCCAGTCTAATGGTGCTGAAGGGGTTTGCAACCTCATAGGAAGAAGAACAAAATGAACCAACCAGTACCCTCAGAGCTCCCAGGGGTTAAACAACCAACCAAAGAGTACATATGGAAAGACTCATGGCTCCAGCCACATATGTAGCAAAGGACAGCCTTATCTGGCATCAGTGAGAGGAGAGGCCCTTGGTCCTATAAAGGTTCAATGCCCCAGAGTACAAGGAGGTGGGAGTGGGTGGGCAGGGGAGCACACTCATGGAAGCAAGGGTAGTGGGTATGGGATAGAGAGATTCTGGAAGGGAAAACGAGAAAGGGAATAATATTTGAAATGGAAATAAATAAAATATCCAATAAAAAAAGAAAAAAAAAAGAGATTGCTGCTTGCTAACCTCACAGAAACATCCCATACACATCCCTATCCCAGAAACAGAACCAAATCCAAAGTGCAAATTACAGTTTCCACTGAAGATCCATTCACTGCTTCTATATCACTGTGTGGAACATCAATATGTCAATGCAGAGAAAGGCTTCAGGATCAGAGCTAATACATTTACTATGCCCTCTACTCTTGCTAAAAATCCAAATTACAAGCTTTAGCATATGGAACTACAAAATTTATTATTGTTAGTTACTTTAAATATTATTTGAAACTGGAAAGTTACATTGTAAATAAAGTCCACATACTAAATGGAAACAATAAAAGTTTAAGAATATCACATTTATATCACACATAAATATTTAAAATTTTCTTTAGGGGTATACAAAATTATTTTCTATGATAATAAACTCTAGAAAGTTTATGAATATACAAGGGTCAGAATTCTGTGTGAAATCTTAATAGTAACATTAAACATGCATAGCAGCCTCAAGTAAGCAATGAATTTTTTAAAGTCTTTGAATTTTAGTTTACACTTCTTTGGTCTCACTATTCTTAAATAATAACTGCACTGCAAAATTGATGTCTATAGGAACAGGGAAAAGGCTTCTACAATTAAACAATCTGAGTAATTTCAGTCCTCAGATTATGGTGCAGGAATTTTTATCATTATATACTATCTATCTTGAAATTCTGAGAAATTTTTCTTTAGAATATATGTTGGCTTTTAATTATCCTAAAAGTGTAATTAACAATAAAGATACAAATAAAAACAAATTTGTCTTTTTCAGAATTATAATCACTAAATAATATTTCATAGAAAATTACAGATCAATTTTTTTCTTATGAACATAAATGTAAAAATTCATAGTAAGATACGTGCAAACCAAATCTAAGAACTCATTAAAAAGAAAATCTACCATGATGGTCTTCGCTTCAATCCAGATATGCAGGATGGTTTAACATATGTAAACCTATAAATATAATCTACCATATAAACACACTGAAAGACACACTATTAGATTCATATTATTAGTTGTAGAAATTGCCTTTGACAAAATACAACAGCCCTTTTTTGAAAAAATTCCTAAAGAGATAAAAGAGACAAAGGACATCCTTCAAGATAATGAAAGCAGGTTACAGCAGGCCATTGCCAAAATCAATTTAAATGGAAAGAAATTCTAAGAAATTTTAATAAAATTGAGAACAAGACAAGGTTGCTTATTCTTACCACTCCTAGTTAACATCGTACTTGAAATCATAGCTAAAGCAATACTGCAAATGTAAGAGATCAAGTAGGTACATATTTGAATGTGTGAAGTCAAAGTTTCTTTATCTGAAGACTATATGATAGTATACATAAGTGACCCTAAAATTCCAAAGGGAAACTCCAATTCCTTTGCAAAGTAGCTAGATGCAATATTAACTCACATGCATGCCAAACAGACTGAAAAAAAGTCAAAGAAACAACACCTTTGCCAATAGTCTCAAATAATAGAAAAGATCTTGGGGTAACTCTATCCAAGCAAATGAAAGACTATCACACATTGAAATATGAAATTGAAGAAGGTATCAGAAGCTTCATGCTCAAGGATCAGTATAATTATCATAGTAAAAATGACCATTCTGCAAAATGCAGATTCAATGTAATCCACATCAAAATCCCAACACAATTTTTCCCAAATCTTAAAAAGACAATTTTCATTTTCATATAAAAACACAATGATCCAGGAAAGCTGAAACAAGTTTGAATAATAAAAGAATGATTGGAAGTATCACCATTTCCAATTTCAAGTTTTACTACCAAACTATCGTAATAAAAAACAGCATGGTGCTGGCATAGACATGCCGATCAATGGAATCAAATTAAAGAACCAGACATAAATCCTCACACAGATAGGTAAATGATTTTTGATAAATAATTCAGAAATGAACACTGGAAAAAGACAGTATGTACAACAATTTATGTTGTTTGAACTGGATGACTGCATGCAGAAAAAGTTGAATAAATCCATACTTATCAACATGAACAAACAACTACAGACAGATCGAAAACCTCACAATAAATCCAGATACACTAAATAAGACAGAATTGAAAACGGCAAATAGCCTTAAACTATGGACAGAATGCTATTAGCACAGTAACTAAGATTTTAAAAAAATAATAAATGGGACTTCTTGAAACTGAAAAGCTTCTACACAACAATGGATGCCATCTTTTGGGAAAATTGCAAGCTACACCATGGGGAGAGTTTTCACCCATATCTGATAGACAGTACCCATGCTAATAGAATGTGCAAAGCATATAAACAACTCAAAAAACCTGATATCATGGAAGTAAAATAACCCAATTAGAACTAGGATCTGAACAGATTTCTCAAAAGAGGAAACTCAAATGGCTGAGAAACTCTTAAAGAAATGCACAGGATCCTTAGTCATCAGGAAAATGCAAATCCAAATTACACTGGAATTTTATTTTACATCTGTCAGAATGGATACGATCAATCAAATAAGTTCATGCTCAGGAAGATGTGGAATAAGAGGAACACTACTTGTACATCCACTATGGAAATCAGTTGGCAGTTTCTCAAACAGATGAGAATAAATCTACCTCAAGATCCAGGTATATCATTGTTGGGCTTATACCAAAGGTACTTCATCCTACCCAGAGGCATGTGCTCAAACATGTTCATTGCTGCTCTATTCATAATAAACAGTAACTAGAAACAACCTAATGACACACAACAGAAGAATAGCTACAGAAAATGTGGTACATTTGTACACTTATTACTTAGATGTAAAAATAAAATCAAGAAATTCAGGGCTAAGTGTGCAACTAGAAAAATTATACTGAGTGAGGCAGACAAATAAGGTATGTATTGACTTATATGCGGATATTAGCTATTAGGTCAATGATAATCAAGGTATAATTGTTAAATCACAGAGGTTGCATATAAGGGACTAAGCATTGGAAAAAGCAGATTCCAATAGATTTCTACGGCAAAAGTAAATAGAGCAGTTATAGATGAATGAGAGTGCCTGAAATGGGAGGATTAAGTTGGGAGGAGAGAGTAGGGGGAAGCAAGGTAGGAAATGCAGAGTCAACCTAAATTAAGGGGCATTTGAAGGGTTGTATGGAAACTGTAACTTCCTTAAAAGATATAAATATATGAAGGTGACTTCAGTGAAATCACTAAATAATGGGGAAACAGAACCGCAACAAGATAACATTTGTTATCAAAGGCACTAATCCAAGATTTGGTTATATCTAATTTGTTTTGCCAAAATGTTCTGATTGGAACCCCCAAACAACCCAGGTACAAACGAAGTGGATGCAAGTACTCATTCCTAACCCAGAAGTTGTCTACAATTAATAACTACTTCCAAATGAAAATGTATTTTCCCCCCATGGGATTCTCTCTGGAGAAACAAACTACACTTAACGGTAATCTGAATGTACTGTAATAGCCAACAGAAAAGGAGTTCAATGGGATCTCTGGAAGTTCCTTGTGTCCTAATATCATGCAGGAATTTTTGTATTGCTTTTCTAAGTGTTACAGTTAATTTTAGCTTATATTTTTTTATATATTTTCTCCATTTCTACCATACAGATCCAATCATACATTTTATGGCTTTCATTTTAGTGTTTTATGGGATACTTGAGTGTCCAGGGAGTGGGTCTCTGTTTTGTGTACCTTCTCTTGGTCTTCATTTCTTCTGTTTGTTGGTTATGTGCTACTCAGTTTTATTAGTTTTTGTTTCATCTTATTTCATTAATGTTAATTTATTATTATCTCTTAGACTCCTGTTTGTTTTCTAAAGAGAGACAGAGAGGGAGTGGCATTAGATGGGATGGAAGGAACTGGGTGGGAGAAACGGGGAAGAGTAGAGGGAAGGGAAAACATTCAGGTTATATTATATGAGGAAAAAGTCTATTTTATAGAGAGAGAAGAAGAGAGAGAGAGAGGGAGAGAGAGAGAGCAGCACAAAAATGATAACTTTTATTTTTGTTTTGTTTCCTTTTGTCAGATACATGTATCTGTCAAATATATGTTTGTATTTGTCACCAAATTTGATTTATATGGTGCTGGAGCTCAAATTTGGGGTTTCGTCCATCCTAGGCAACAAATTTTATTAGCTAAGTTACATCCCCAGGACTGGTTGCATTTTGTTAATAATGTAAGTACACATTGTATATTTTAGATATAAAATGTTACCAAAGGCTCAGGTGTTGGCCTGGGCACTAGGTGGTGCTACTTTGCAAGTTTAGAGGCATTATTTTGTCAATGAATTCACCTATTGATGACTATATAGCTGAATAGAATATTATGACCTACCAATACAACCCCTTACAGACATGGCCATAGGCCCTTCTTATCAACATCTCTCAACTGAAATTCTCTTAGATGATTCTAGGCTTTATCAAGTTGCTAGTAAAGGCAAAACCTTTAGATAGAAGGACAATTTGTAAGTGTGGGTGGCATATGAGAACTAGCCAGTCTTTTTATCTTTTCATATTTTTCTTCTGCTTAACTATTTGCATTCTGATGTGCTTTGCACTGGGTGCCTTGTCTCTGTTTTGGAATTCTGTAAGAGCTCTTTTTCTCTTATAGATGTTGAACTTCCACCTTGTTTTCAAATACATTTTTCAAAGCATCTCTATTCTCCAAAGAGAAATATATGAAAATGTTTCTTTACAATTTTTCATATTTATGAATCTAGCTACCAACCTATACCCTGAAGGAAGTGCCTTTAATATGTCCTGACATCTCAAAAAAAGCACAGAGCTGGAGAATATTCTAAGCAATGAAGAAAACTCTCAGACTTCCTCCTATCTCTGAAAATATTATGCACGAGTAGAACAAAATGTAGACTAACATGACAATAGTACAGGCTGTGCTTAGAATTCAGTTTGTTAGGGAAGATCTATTCCAAGACAGAGACACAAAGCTAAAAGAAATTGATCTGAGTAGAGGAGGAAGTTGTGTTATGACTCGCTTTTGGGATAAACTTGAGTCAAGTTATTATTTTCCTAGAATTGTTCAGAGTGTTGTGAAGCTAAAACTTATGTTCAATAATATAAAGTTTAAACACTAGGCATTATATATATATATATATATATATATATATATATATATATATATATTTGAATTGGTAGTTATTAACAAAAGGGAATTAAAGCTAGATAAAATATTTGTGAGTTTAGTACATTAATAAATGAATGTAAATACAATAAATCAACACTGTTAAAAATACATTGACAGGAGAGGAGCTTAGAGGGCATTAACAAGGGAGAATAACAAGATAAAAGTGATCTGATTATACAAACAGGAAAAGAGGGGCTCTTTAAGAAAGAGGAGGCAGGTAAACATAGATGAAAGAAGGAATTGGGTAAAATAACAACAAGGATGTCTTAAAAATTCACAAAGAATTGTGCCTTTAATTACTTGCCTAAAATTAAAAACAATAGTACATGTGATTCCATGGATAAATACACATACATAGTTTTAATAAAATTTTCTAATCTGGACTGATGGTACATTCTCCAAAACTCAAAGACCACGTAATAAAAACCATAGTACCAGATAGAGAAGCCCTTTTTGTCTTGTTGGTTATGAGTCTGAGTCTTTTAAAACATAGAGCCTATTGCCTTTGCCCTTGGTTACCTCCCAGATGTGGGAGGTAAGTCCATATTGTTAAAAATACCATGTACTTCAGAAATAGAGCCCAAAGACTCATGAACTAGAACTGACATAAATGCTTCATCTCTGAAGACTAGTATTCATAGAAGGTGTCAGTCAAGTTCCCAAAGGAGAGGGGCAACCAACAATCCTACCCACCAACGGCACCTATGAACCACCTCAATGAACAGCATGTCATGATAACCCTAAAGATTTAGTAGTGGCACATATATCTTTGAGGTAGCTAACAGTTCTTCTGTTGGATTTAAGACATGCTCAACAAGAGGAAAACTATGTCTAGTACTGGAAACCTAACTCATTGCCAGTGAAATACTAATTATTGGAAGAGAATTGACATTATCTAATTTTCAAATTTTTATAGCTTATTTTATAGTTTTTTCATGAAGTCTCTATTTTCTCAAGGACCCTGGTCCATAATGAATTGGATATTATTGGGTAGATTGCTGGAATTCCATTCAAGGGCACAATTTAACAACTACCTGCTCCCACTGCTGCATTCTGACAACATATTTTCCCTATGGTAATGTAATTCTTCTTCCCAGTGACTCCTCACTCAAGATGTGTTAGTGGTAATTATACTGGGCCTTTGCATTAAGGCTTACTCTCACTGGGATGTTATCTGGTGTAAAATTTTATGATTGCCTAAGAACCAAATATTTCTGTTTGTTTTTGTGGATCCACAGTTTGGTAGAATGTTTTAAATGCTGTAAATTTCCCTGGATCATTAGTTTATTTTCCTTAAAAAAGTATCTCATTCCCAAGAACTTTAGACATACACATATGCATGCATGCATGTGTACACTTGCATACAGTTCATTCTATGAGCTTTATGGTTAGCTGCTAGAAGCTATATTCATCTTAGGAGGGCTGATTTTTCCAGAAACCCTCTTGTTATCTCATTGTTGACAATCATCAGCCTTACTCTTGATATGCTTAAACCTAAATTTTCAAAGGACACAGTTCTTTGTGAGTCCACATTACAGATTATTTCTCAGACTGCACAAGCCCCTGCCTGTGTAATTTTGTTCCAGTGTCTCTCACATAGTCTACTCCTCTAACCATTAAAATTTCTAGAAATATAGAAAAACATCATTAAGAGTGTAGAGAGATGGTCACTTTATTATGGCTGTAAAATTACATTTTTAAAAATGCTTTTACTTCCATTCCGATGGATTCCTATGAAATTGAACAAATTTTAAATACTTTCCTCATCAAAGTTTAACAGAACCCTATGGATTTGCTTGTTTGTTTGTTTGTTTGTTTGTGCAGCAATTAACTGGGAAAATTAAAAATAACATTTATAAATATGTGCATTCAGGAAGAATCATTTAGATGGGAGACCGTGTTCTGAATATCAGTGAGAGGCTGCTATTACGCTTAAATTCTCCACACATGTTCAAACATGCTTTGACAAGCCAAATAAGGAAACATAAAACCCACTTTACCATTAAAAGAAAGCACTTTTGCAAAAGCAGACAAATATACAAATTAGGATTCTGTCTTTCTCACTTCATTTAGATTTCATAACCCAATATGCAGCAGTGTCAGCTAGCATACCCAAGGCAAGATTGTAAATATTTGCCAAAGCATATTTTCGTGAATAATGAACTCAGATGCAGATCTCAAGGGGGACTCTGTCAGTCATGCAGACAGTGTCTGTTCATCCTCAGGAGCTTGGGCAGCCTCCACACTGCTGCCTGAGCACCTGGCATGCACGTGAGGGATTTTGGAGAGGAGAATATACAGGAGCATCATAATTCATGTGGACTGACACAAGTTGTTTTGTTCTTCATTAAAACAGCTGGAATTTATTTTGTTGAAAAGTAAAACAGACATTTTACGTGGGGAAATCTGTCCTGCTTATTAGGAGAGATGCTTTCAAGAGTTTTTTCTTTCTTTTCCTTTAGCACAGAGATGCTTGCAACACCTGGTAGCTGTCATGTCATACACAAGTTCTGCAAATGATGACACCGTTCATATCAGGGGATCTTTTGGGCAAAGTCATGGTATTTCTTTCTTACTAATTATCTCCAAGTAATGAGTGTCTCCTCCAAAATTAGAACTGAGCATCCGAAATGAGTTGTTTGTCCAAGTTTTTCTAATATAACTTAGAAAGCAATAGTAGTTGATAGAGGGAAATTAATAACCTAGAACAATACAAAACAGAATTTGATTACATAATTTGCCACTTCTCAGAATGCAGAATTGTCACTAAATGAATAATGCAATGACAACAATACAGAGTTAGCTAACTCTTCATGCAGTTAAAATGAAAAGAAAGCATTTCCTTTCTCATCCTCCAGTCTTGAGTACTATCTTTAAAAATGCCTCAAAAATAGTTTTTTTATACTTTATTTTTATTAGATATTTTCTTTATTTACATGTAAATTTCTCTTTTTCCCAGTTTTCCCTCCAAAAAACAAACAAATAAACAAACAAAAATAACAAGAACAAACCCCTGTTGCCTCCCCCTGCCACCCCACCCTCTCCCACTTAAAATAGTTTTAAATGTATATGTGTGTACATCTACATGTTCATGTGTGTGTGTGTGTGTGTGCATGCACATGTAATCCCATGTGTGTGTCTTTGTGTGAACCTGTGTGTGTGCATAGTAGTCCACTTCAGTGTCATCCCTTAGGTGCAGAGCACTTGTATTTTTTCTAACATTGTTATTATTATTATTGTTATTATCATTATTGTATTTTCTTTATTTACATTTCAAATGTTATCCCCTTTCGTGGTTTTCCCTCAGAAAACTCCCTATCCTCTCTTCCCTCCTCCTGTTCACCCACCCATCCACTCCTGCTTCCTGGCCCTGGCATTTCCCTACACTGGGGCGTAGAACCTTCACAGGACCAAAGACATCTCCTCCCATTGATGACCAGACAAGGTCATCCTTACATATGCAACTGGAGCCATGAGTCCCTCCATGTGTACTCTTTGGTTGATAG
Source organism: Montemys delectorum (assembly GCA_019843815.1). NCBI lineage: Eukaryota > Metazoa > Chordata > Mammalia > Rodentia > Muridae > Montemys > Montemys delectorum. The sequence goes on from JADRCD010227679.1 coordinate 69,509, forward strand.
TTTAGTCTCTGGGAGCTCTGGAGGTGGGTTCTATCATTGGTATTAGAATTCAATGATTACACTGTAATAGCTGGCCAGTGAGTATTAGGATCCACTTATCTCTGCCTCCTTAGTGTCAAAATTACTCACCTTTTCTCTTTAATTTTAATTCAACTTATATTTTGAGAGTTTCATACATGAATGTAATATATAGATCCCCTTCACCCACACTCCTCAATTCTAGGTTTCTCTCTCCCTGTTATATCTTTATGTCTCCATCCCAACTTCATATATATAATATATAATCACTGAGTCCAGTTAGTTCTCCTATATGTGCATGGGTATAAGGCATGAGCAACCCACTAGTGGCCACATCCTTAAGGAAAGCTGACTTCCTCCTCCCTGCCCGGGGGCAGATTAAATGCTTGTAATTTCTCATGTAGAAATGGTATACTTCTTACAGAAAAGTTTACTGACTGGACCTTGGGAGGTAATTACAGCTCCTCAGAATTTCTCGGGCAACATCCCTGTCATTTCCAAGAAAAAATAATTTAGAACAGTCTCCCATTTCTTGCAACATGTTCCCTTGAAAGAAAGAGGTGTGAATAGATGTCTGGCTGGGGATTAGTATGACACTGTTATTCTCTGCTCTAGAACCAGTAATGGTTCTTATAACTATTGTCCATTATAAAAAGAATCTTCTTTGATGATGTGTGGGAGCATCTGCACTCACTAATAAGTGGATATTACCCCAGAAGCTCAGAATACCCAAGATACAATCCACAAACCACAAGAAACTCAAGAAGAAGGAAAACCAAAGTGGGGATACTTCGATCCTTCTTAGAAGAGGGAAAAATACTCATGGAAGGAATTGCAGAGACAAAGTATGGAGCAGAAACTGAAGGAAGGACAATCCAGAGACTGCCCCATTTGGTGATCCTTCCCATATACAATCACCAAACCCAGACACTATTGTGGATTCCAGCAAGTGCTGGCTGCAGGAGCCTGATACAACTGTCTCCTGAGAGGCTCTGCCAGTGCCTGACTAATACATAAGCAAAGGCTCACAGCCATCCATTGGACTGTGTACAGAGTCCCCCAGTGAAGGAGTTAGAGAAAGGACCCAAGGAGCTGAAGGGTTTGCTGCTCCTTAGGAGGAACAACAATATGAACTAACTAGTACACCCAGAGCTCCCAGGGACTAAACCACAAACCAAGAATACACATGGTGGGACTCATGGCTCCAGCAGCATATGTAGCAGAGGATGGCCTAGCTGGTCATCAATGGGAGGCGAGGCCCTTGGTCGTATGAAGGTTCTATGCCCCAGTGTAGGGCAATGCCAGGGCCAGGAGGTGGGAGAGGGTGGGTTGGTGATCAGGCGGAGAGGGAAAGGAATAGGTTTTTTTTCCCCAGAGGGGAAACCAGGAAAGGGGATATCATTTGAAATGTAAATTAAGAAAATATCTAATAACAAAAAGAAAATATCTAATAAAAAATAAGTTGAATAAAGAATATGTATTTAGAAGGCAATAGAATACTCTACCCATTTAGCAATGTAATAGTAGAAGATTCTCCCTCCAGTCTCTGATATTTCTATCAACAAGTGCTTGGTCAATGTTATATTACCAGGCATAAGTTCCTTCCTATTGAAAAGTACTTAGATCTAGTCAGACAGCTACTGGTTCACGCCACAGTATACTAATGGCCTATCTTGCTAGGTTGGAACTTATTTGACCTCATAGAGTTTGTACCTAGGTAATATTGTTGGTAATTTTTCTCCCCTTGCAGCCTACATAATACTTTTCAGAAAGATGAAATCAAGCCATTAGAAAAGAGGTTACAAGGTCAGTACCAGCTTGACTTCAGTATGTGTTGTCTTCAGTAATAGGGCTATACCCTAAAGTCTGGTGGGCAAGTAAGAGCAAGGGCAATGTATTGTATTGTTTGTGGAATCTCTTTTACCTCATTGACATTCAGCTCTAAAATAATCTTTCCACACATGGCACTGGCTTTGGTTTGACAATCTATGTACTCATGGAATATAATTCTAATTAAAGTATCTATGAACATATATACATAAGAAGCATTTAAAGTAGTAGGTTTCCATACGGCTTTTTATACATCCTTAAATTTTTAATCTTTCTAATCCTCTCTTTTTCTTTATATAAATTTCAGTGACAAAACTAATGATTATGATGATTAGGCAGGGAGCATTTTACCATCACCATGTATTATGTGTTATAACTATGTTTCTGGCCTCTTCAGATACCTTCAGGAACCCTCTACAGAGAGAGTAGTGAATGGTCTTGAAAATAAGGCTCTATCTTGGATTTCTAATGTTGATCTTTCTGTGATTTCTCTCCCATCCTGCATGATAGCAATTTCTCCTGAGTGCATAGTATATCCAATTTGAAAAAGCTACTTTCTTTTTATTTTACTTAAGTAAACATTAATTATATGACCTTGCCTGACTTACATCACATGACTTTCATGGATAAGAGCAAACATCTTATTTCCCTTGGTGCTGTGGTTTACCTTCTCTGGATTCTAGCATGTGCTAAGACTGTAAGAAAGACTTAAATTTATGTCCTTTCCTATAATATGTTCAGTACAGCGTGGAGGGACAGGAAGTTGTCTGAATTTGTGATTTAAATCATCATTTTTCTATGATGACATTGTTGAATGTTACTGTTTGGCGATTAAGATATTAGCTACAATTCAAAATCAGTAATCCTGTTTATTGTAGGTTCTTTTGATTAGAAGAGTAGAATAAATGAACAAAGTAGATATATAAAATAGGGAATATCAATATTATTACTTTTATATGGCATTTGTATTTGAGATATTCTCACATTTACTGTGTGATTGTCATGAATATATGTGATATATGACTATGAGCAAGTAGCTTTTAACTACTTAACCCTTGGTATTCTCATGGTTTGTGTCTATTCCTTTCTTATGTCTGTCTTCACATTACACTACATGTTCATAACGAGTCAAACATAAAAGGTAAATAATAAATACTATAACAATGAATTCTTTAAAAATATTCTTTATTGAAATTCTACTTTGAATAATTGTGCTTATAGAACCAATTAATTAATGTTTATTTGACTATATTAATATATTATATGTATGTACTTCTTACATATACATACATAATTCTACATTTATGATGTGACTTAATAAGTATTATACATGTGTTAAGATGTACATTATATATCTGTATAAGCAGTTTATGTGTACATACGAATACAAGATTTGACTTAACAAATGATATACCTACATTAACATATATATTATATATCTATATAAACAGGTTTTAGATATATATGTTTGTATGCATACATCCATTTTTGTGGTATCTAAAAATTATGAGTTGATAGAAATATAAATTCCTAAAGTAGAAATTGAAAAATCTGTTCCATTTTTTTATACAATTACAGCTATTAGGAAAAAGAAAGCAGGAGTAAGCAGATATTGGAGATATGTCCTGAACACA
>JADRCD010227680.1:10007-40820 GCA_019843815.1 Montemys delectorum
AAGAAAGAAAGAAAGAAAGAAAGAAAGAAAGAAAGAAAGAAAGAAAGGAAGGAAGGAAGGAAGGAAGGAAAAAATGCACCTTGTACATAGTTAAAACTGTTGTTAAAAAAAAAGACATTTGTGTGTTTAACATATATAACGTTGAAGGACTTGTGTATATTCTGAATAATAACTCCCTTGTGGTATAGTAAGACAGGCTTCCTGGGTTTAAATCTCCTATTGCTGAGTGACTGCAGTGGTTTTTAAATCCATCCACAGATTCTTTGTGCCTCTTCCCATCAGGAGTGCAATCCAGTTCCTTCCCTGGGAACACTAGCCAGCTTTGCTGATTCACTTCTAATGAAGAGCCTGTGACAGCATTGACTTGGCATAACTTGCAAGGCTTGGTCAGGGCAGGCTTGGAACTGAAGCAGGCATCTTGGCAAGACATTTACTTCTCCTTGGGTTAATTTTCTTAATGATGAGATGAGAAAAAACACCACCAATTTAGTATTTTAAAGTTAATGTATGGAAAAAATCTCATCACAGTCAACTTGAAAGTTCTATATAACCATGATCTACCATGATAACAAAGGGCTATTTCACAATTTTGGGGAATTTCTACCTATATATGATAAGCATTCATATATGGTTAAACCTCTGCAGGTAGCTGTAATTATTTCCTTAAAAGCATTTGGACAAGGACCTGCTAAATCAGGGGAAAGTTTTGTATTAAACTCTTTGCTCTTTATACTGAGAATTCCTGTTCTATAGGGTTATAAAAAGTACACGGCACTATTAAGTCCTAATTGCTTAGGTGGGCATTCAAGTCATTTTTAAATCACCTTCCACACTTCATTTTCTAAATCAAAATGAAGAAAAATAAAAGAGAAGCATACTTGAATTAGCAAGCAATTTTATAGACCTCTATGCCCTTTGTGTCAAGGCTAACAAAGGGGAATGCCTGGGTAGTCTACATGTCTGATTATAGACATGGCAATGATAGGAATACACTGTGGAAGGAAGGAGTAATAATAGAATGTATATACATGCACACACACTTACGGTATATAGACAGCTTATTAGTCATAGACCCTCCCATTGCAGTGGCAGCTATCACAACCCAGATTAATGGGGGAAAGGCCATCGACTCCTCATTGTCTGGCAAATGCCAGTGTCTGGCTAACTCTTCATTGTTCAGGCACATTTGAAATTTTAAAAAAAAGGTGGGGGGGCACTTTTCAAGTGATTCCTCTGTAATCTCCGGGCCCTCAGTTTTGTAACATTGCAGTCAGAGTTCTTTCTTGTGACAAGACCCATTAACTGAGATTTTTTTTTTTTAAAGATTACAAAAGGCTACTTTGTAGGCTACAGCCCTGTTAGGAAGCGAGAGAATGTTGGCTGCTGACAAGCTTCCAACAGGACCGCTCTAAAGAAATAATAAACAATGTTACCAACAACGAGAGCTTTGTTTGCGCTGCTGTAAGCGAGTTGAAATGCAGCTGATACCAAGGCCACTCCAGGACTTGGAACATAACCCCATAAAATATGACCACCCCGAAAGGAAAACTATGTAGTCACTGTCCTCACTGATGGTGTGTCCAGAGCTTTCCTCCTCAGGTTGTTGGGTTCCCAAAGGTGCAGGTGGCTGGGTGATTGGTGACATCCTCTGGTTCACCTAAGCTTCCCCCTTGGTAGGGATTGGGAGTAATCACATGCTCGCCTTGGTGATTCAGACAATGGGAGGGGGGGCTTCTCTGAAGCCTCAGGTTTTTTCCTTTGATTTGCTGGGCAGGAAACATGGTATACATCTAGCTAGAAAGGGAGCTCCAGGTCAAGAGCGTTTTTTTTTTTTCTATACAGTCCTGCTATAAATCCTGAATCTAATTAGCATGGTCTAATTAGCAGGGCCGCATATTGCACTGTCCTGATCTGGGAACTGCTAATATGTCACAGAGCCACTTCCTAGAGCTCTGTAGGTAGTCCCCTATGAACCGTGTGAACTCTCAATGAAGAGAGAATGGAACAAAACACACGGGGTCTCCACAGAGCCCCACTCTGGTCTCAATTCCAGCTCACTATCTCTGCCCGCCTTTCCTGGTACTCACTGAACTGCAAGTCACAACTCACAGCTTGTAGTAGCGTTCAAGTCTATCCAGAGACTTTTTGAAGTCAAGAGAAGCATAACTTTGCATTGTTGGTTTTAGGAAAACAAACGGAGAAAGGTAAGACCAGTGGAGAGAATTCCTCTGGAGCAGTTCTGAGAACTGCAGAAGAATGGGGACAAGTTGAAGGACTCTGTTGTACTTGGAGGCAAGAAAAGGACAACATTCTACTTGGTCCACTCTGTTTACTCACATATTAACAAAAGAGTAATAAATGAAAGTGGATGGAAGCCAAAGGACAGAATTTTGATAGCTGAACTTAGAGTCCTTTCAAACCAGGTATATAAATATGAGAAACAGCATAAATACACTTTCCTTCACTGACAGTGTATACTGATAGTTTAAAACTGAAAAGTAGGTTTTCTTCTACTGAATACAAGAACATGGATACATATATTATTGTTATCCTAATGGAAAAATATTATTTTAATTATTCTCTTGATCTAAGAACTATTTAACAAAGTATAATTGTTAAAAATGTAAAGGCTGGGGACATAGATCAGCAGTAGAGTGTTTGCATGAATGTGGTCCCTGGTTCAATCCTCGGAACTTGAGGGTAACAAATGAATGTATATGCTGGCCTTTAAGAGGTATTTGTTAATTTTTAACCATTGCTTTGTGTTTAGAAAGTGCTGCTTGTGTTTTTTCTATTCTTGGGATAATGGGAATGCATCTGATCAGTGTTGATGAATGTGTTCTGTGCATCTGCTGCTATATGATAGACATCTGAGAAGATCTCTTTCCACATACCATTTAGTATATCTGTCAGGCATACCTTATTGCTTGCAATCTTACGACTTATGTATTCTTTTAAGGCTTTCTGTTTTATTTCATTGGAAGGAGAAGTAAAGCCTCACAGCGAGCCCAGCGAGCCCAGGAGGTTATAGGAAATTGTGTGGGAGTCAGGGCTCCCTCCGCTGTGTGGCCTGAGCTTTGAACTCTGGTCATCAAGTTCAGGGCTGAGTGCCTCCTCTCACTGAGCCATCTCGTTGACCCACAACATTCTTGTTCAGTTTTTATCCTTTTAATTTGTACTAAATGGAAAGGTATATGGTACAGATTTCTGGGTTTGGTATATTTCTGCACTTCCACACATTTCTTATTCTGTCTGTCTGTCTGTCTCTCTCTCTCTCTCTCTCTCTCTCTGTCTCTCTCTCTCTCTCTCTGCTGTGTGTGTGTGTGTGTGTGTGTGTGTGTGTGTTTAATACAAGGATAAGATAAGCATTGAGAGAGAAACCTGACAGAAAAAAATCCTGATAGTATTTGTGAGCTGTAAGTAAGGATGGGGGGACTAAAACCTCCTCCCTCTGAAGGAAGAAAGCAGGTCTTGGATGAACTTCTTTATGAGTTTTAGGTCTTTTGTTGCATCAACATGGACCTGCCTCTGTCTTCCCTCAGGCCTCCCCAGCATGGTTGCCCAGCTCTTACTAGGTGTAAGCACAACCAGTCACTGTTATCTATGCCCAGAGCCTGGTTTCCACTGTAGCCTAAGTTCTTCTCCAGAGTCAGAATCAAAATAATAAACTAAAGGATGGTTTTCTTTGCAGAGGCTTGTGGCAGACAAGCTCCGTCATATAGCTAGCACATGATGAGCTTTAATGAGCTTGAATAGAGTAAGGGCCAGATGAGAATGACATTAATGTGGCAGATGGTCAAAATGTAAACTTTCCTCGAGTTGATGACATTTCATGACTTTAAACTATGTGCCTGCTTGGCACATAGTTGAGCCTTATCAAACCTTCTTATCTGACAAGATCAAGAAAGGAAAAGGATGTTTTGGTCTTAGTCAAGCCTTTGCTGGCAATAATATGACTCCTCTGGCACTGCAGATACGTGGGCTTTGCCCTCAGATATGGCTGAGGGGTTCACAAAAGGGGTTAGAGCATGAGCTGCTGATCCGCAAACACATTCATCCTCATCTGATGCAGATCATTACTACACAGTTACTATGAAAAACCTGCATCAAATATTAAAAGTCAACTAAATCACAGAAAATATGAGGAACGCTCCAAAAGCGTTGTGCACATGGAGACTAAGAGTGAATTTCCACTTTGATCACCTTATGGATGTATCCTGTCTAGTTAATTTAACTTGGCAACCCAACATGTTCGCACCTGTCTATTGCCTTTCATAATAAAGAAAAATGTCTACAGCTATCATCTGTCAGTTTCTTACAAGTGTTTCTCCACATGGCAACAAATTGAAAAATGCTGTGCTACCAAAAGCTAGGTACAGTATATTTTGAGAACTACATATACAGGTGGGCCTCAGGAAGTTAAAAACAAAGGATTCCAAACAAAGGAAGAATTAGATTCCAACTGTAAAAGGATCACCATTACCATCTATGGGATAGGCAGACTGTCCTAAATAAGGAACAGTTTGCCATCGAGAGTGACTTCTCCCCTGCCCCCTCAGCAAGCCATTCCCTGAGCCACAGCTCCACCTGCAATCCCAGAGGCCTGTCATCATTAGGGACTACTAGCTTTACCTGCGTGCAGTCCCAAAGCACTGCTGCCATTAGGGAATACCTTACCTGTCAACACCAGGACCAATCAGATAGCTAAAGGGCCAGCAGAAGAACACAGCTAACAAAAGCCAGGGCAATAAGGTACTACAAGAATCCAGCTATCCTGATATCCAGCCCTGGACATCCTACCACATCAGAAGCACAAGAGAATGACCTTAAATCTAATCTTATAAAGATAGGGGCTTTTAAAGAGGAAATGAATAAATCCCTTAAAGAAATACAGGGAAATACAATCAAACCGGTAAAGGAAATGAATAAAACCATTCAAGACCTGAAAATGGAAATGGAAACAATAAAGAAAACACAAACTGAGGAAATCCTGGAGATGGAAAGCCTAGAGAAGAAAACATGAACTACAGACAGAAGAATCACCAACAGAAAGAATTACCAACAGAATATGAGAGACAGGAGAAAGGCCTCAGGTGTAGAAGATCTATCAGAATTACACCTAGCTTTTCAACAGAGACGCTAAAAACTAGAAGCAACTGAGCAGAGGTCTTGCAGACCCTAAGAAACCACAGATGCCAGCTCATACTTCTATTCACAGTGTAATTTTCAATCACTGTAGGTGGAGAAATCAAGATATTCCATGACAAAACAAAATTTAAACAACTTTCCACTAATCCAGCCCTACATAGGATACTACAAGAAAAACTCCAATACAAGAAGGGTAACTGCACCCAAGAAAGCACAAGAAATGGATAATTTCACACATGTAAACCAAAAGAAAAGGATCATACACACACATACACCTCCACCATCACCATAAAAATAACAGGAATTAATAATCATTGGCCATTAATATCTCTCAGCATCAAAGAACTCAACTCCTCAATACAAAGACATAGGCTAACAGAGTGGATACATAAACAAGACCCATCATTCTGCTGCATATAAGAAACACGCCCCAGCAACAAAGATAGGCATTACTTCAGAATAAAGGCTAGAAAAAGGTTTTCCAAGCAAATGGACCCAAGAAGCAAACTGGAGTAGACATTCTAATATCTAATAAAGTAGACTTTCAACTAAAAGTAATGGGGAAACCAAGAGAGATGGGGGAGGAAAAACCCACCAAGATGGCATCTTAGTTCTGAACATCTATGCCCCAAATGCATGGGCACTCACATTTGAAAAAAATTATTAAAGCTTAAAGCATACACCAAACCACACACATTAATAGTGGGAGACTTCAACACCCCATTCTCACCAGTGAATAGGTCATCAAAACAGAAACTAAACAAAAAATAATAATGAAACTAACAGACGTTATGACTCAAATAGACGTAACAAATATCTACAGAACTTTTCACGCAAGCACAGAAGAATATACCTTCTCAGCACCTCATAGAACCTTCTCTAAAATTGGCCATCTACCTGGTTACAAAGCAAGCCTCAACAAATACAGGAAGATTGAAATAACCCCCTGCATCCTGTCAGATCACCATGGATTAAAGCTGAACTTCAAAAATAACAGAAACAACAGAAAGCCTACAAACTCATGGAAACTGAACAACTCTGTACTCAATGATCACTGGGTCAAAGAAGAAATAAATTAAAGCCTTTCTAGAATTCAAGGAAAATAAAGGTGTAACATGCCCAAACTTCCGGGACACAATCAAAGCAGTGCTAAGAGGAAAGCTCATATCATTAAGAGCCTTCTTAAAGAAATTGGAGAGATCTTATGCTAGCAAATTAATCACATACCTTAAAACTCTAGAGCAAAAATAAGCAAACGCACCCAAGAGGAGATGGCAAAAAATAATCAAACTTGGGATCAATAAATTAGAAACAGAGAAGAATTCAAAGAGTCAACAAACCAAGAGCTGGTTCTTGAGAAAATCAAGAACATAAACAAACCTTTAGCCAGACTAAAAGGCAGAGAGACAATATCCAAATTAACAAAATCAGAAATGAACATGGAGATATAATAACAGACACTGAGGAAATCCAAAGAATCATTAGGCCATACTTCAAAAGCCTGAAGTCCACAAAATTGAAAAATATAAATGACTAAATTTACTCAAGAACCTGCTATACCACTCCTGGGCATATACCAAAAGATACTCCATCATACCACAAGGACAAAGATGCTCCATCATACCACAAGGACAAAGATGCTCCATCATACCACAAGGACAAAGATGCTCCATCATACCACAAGGACACATGCTCCACTATGTTCATGGCAGCTTTATTCATAATAATAATAAACTGGAAACAAACCAGATGACCTTCAACCAAAGAATGGATGAAAAAAGTGTGATTCATTTACACAATGGAATACTACTCAGCTATTAAAAACAAGAACTTCATGAAATTTGCAGGCAAATGGATGGAACCAGAAAATATCATCCTGAGTGAGTTAACTCAGACCCCAAAGGACATGCATGATGATTAGTGGATATTAGCCATAAAGTACAGGATACCCACACTACAATCCACAGACCCCCAAAAGCCAAATAACAAGGATGGCCCAAGGGAAGATGATTGAATCTCACTCAGAAAGGGAAATAAAAGTTATTGGAGTTGGAGGGAGGGATGGAACTTGGTGGGGGAGGGGATGGGGATAGAAATGGGAATGTGGGTGAGGTTAGGATCAGGTGTAGGAAGAGCAAAGTAGAGAGGGCCAGGAGAATGAATGGAAATTGGAGGGGGTGCATCTCTGGGATATGCCAGAGATATGGGGGTGGGGGAGGCTCTATGAGGGTGACTCTAGCTAAGACTCCCAACAGTAGGACATGTGGAGCCTGAAGTGGCCGCCACCTGTAGCCAGGCAGGACTCCCAGGGGAGGGATAAGGACACCAACCCACCCACAAAGTGTTCTACCCAAAATCTGTCCTGTCTACAAGAAGTGCAGGGATGAGGGATGAGCAGAGTTGGAGGGAATGGACAACCAATGACTGGCCCAACGTGAGACCCAGCCCATGGGCAAGAACCAATCTCTGACGCTATTAATGATACTCTGTTAGGCTTGCAGACGAGAGCCTAGTATAACTGTCCTCTGAGAAGCTCCACCCAGCTTCTGACTGAAACAAATACAGATACACACAGGCAAACATTAGACTGAGTCAGGAAGTCTTATGGGAGAGTTTGGAGAACCGCTGAGGGACCCAGGGGGATAAGGACTCTACAGGACCAAAGGAGTCAACAAACCTGGACCACTGGGGGCTCCCAGAGACTGAACTACAAACAAAAGAGCATTCATGGGCTAGACCTAGACCCCCTGAACATATGTAGTAGATGTGCAGCTTGATCTTCATGCAGGTACCACAACAACTGGAGTGAGGGCTTATCCTGACTCTCTTGCCCGCCTGGAGATCCAGTTCCCCTTATTGGCCTACTTTGTCTGGTCTCAGTGGGAGAGGATGTGCCTAGTTCTTCAGTGACTTGATGTGCCAGGGTGAGTTGGTATGGGAGGGGATCTTATCCTTATCAGAAGAGAAAGGGAGGGCACATGGAGGAGGGGCTATGTGGGAGGAGAATGGAAGGCTGCGATTGGAATGTAGAGTGAATGAATGAATGAATGAATGAATAAATAAATAAATAAATAAATAAAGGGAAAGAAAAAGAATTTACCAAGCCTTCAGAATCATAATGTAAGTCTAAGTGTGTAGGTGCACGTGTGTGTGTGTGTGTGTGTGTGTGTGTGCGTGCATGCATGTATGTGTGTGTGCTTGGTGCATGTGTGTGTGTGCATGGGTGTGTGTGCATGTGTGAGAGTGCATGTGTGCATGCATGTGTGTTCATCATACTCTCCCGCTAGCATGGCTTCCTCCGCTAACCTCTCTGCAGTGACAACTACCTTCTTTCCAATTTCCCAGTCAAATGAGTAGGCCAACCTTCAGCCTCAGATCATCCACCAATAGAAATTTTCTCAAGTGTAGGTTTTGCCACAGGCCAACAACAAGCTGCTAGCTAATAAGAGCTGAGCACTTACAGTATGCCCTTGGTCTGTGATCAGATCTATTAAAATGCAGCAGAAGAGCAGGTTTTCAACAGAAGGGACTCCTGTCTTCAAAATGGGAAAGATATTTTGGAAAGACAAACTTTGTCTTTGCATTTCTTTAAACATAAAATCAAGTACTTTTTCATAAATTGAAAATCAATTTTAACACCTATTTTCTGTTTCTGTTTTTCTTCATGTTTATAGTTATTTTTAATCCTCTATTTTTTATTTCATTCAACTTTTAAAGGCTATGTTTTACATTTTAGAACAATTTTAGACTTACAGAAAGCTTGGGTTTCTATTAACGTCTTATATTCTTCTGTGCTAGATTTGTTATTACTATAAGACAGTGTGAGTGTGATACTTTGAATAAAGTCAATATAGTTCATCCAGATTTCAATAATTCTTACCTTATTTTAATAATTTAATATTTTAATAATTCCTTTCTGTCCTGTGAAGATAAACCAGGAAACAACCAGACACTTGAGCTACATGTCTCCTTGGCTCCTTGGTCTGCAGTTTCTCAGACTCCCTGCTCTTGGGATCATTCGCAGTCCTCAAAAGCTCTGCTCTGCTGTTGGCTTGCCTGGTGTTCTTCCCACTGTTAAAGGGAGCTCATGGGTTTGAGAGAGGAGAGCCACATAGATAGAAATGCCATTTTCACTACATCACCTCGGGAGCATTCTGCCAACAAATGACTCTGGAGTACTGACCCTGTCCTTGAACACACAGCTCCGCTACAAAATCACTATATTCTTACCGCATTTCACACCTTGCTGTTTAAAGGGCATGGCTGTGCAAACCCAGGTTTATGAGATAGAAATTATATTCTGTGTCCTTGGAGAAGGAGTAGTTACATAAATCATTTGAAAGTCTTCTACCAAGATATATCTTCCCCCCAATCCCTAACACACACACACACACACACACACACACACACACACACACACACTTTCCCAGTTGTCATATTTGGTCATTTCTATTTATATCAGTATAGACTCATGTATATTTGTCTTTTTTTTTAACTTTTGACAATACACCAAAAATACTTAGTTTTTGCTCAAATTCTTGCAGCACCAGGCATCAGGAGCTCCTCTAAGTCAGCTCCTGTGTTCGTTGACATACCCTCATCAAAAGAATTAGCCATTTCTTTTTTTTTTTTTTAAGAATTATTTTCATCTTTTGTATGTGAGTATACTATAGCTGTCTTCAGACACACCAGAAGAGGGTATTGGATCTCATTACAGATGGTTATGAGCCACCACGTGGTTGCTGAGAATTGAACTCAGGACTCCTGGAAGAGCAGTCAGTGCTCTGAACCATCTCTCTGAGCCATCTCTCCAGCCCCAGATTTAGTCATTTCTTAATCAATTAAAAAAGAGAGAAGTATAGTAAGTACAACATTATGAGGCTACCATTGACATTGTACAGCACACCAGTAACCTAGTCACTCACTATCAGCTGTTACGTGCCGTGTGGAATTGCACTGCACATGCTAGTTCTCTCGCACGCTTGGTCGCACACTTGTTTTCACCAGCATAACCGTAAGTGTTTGCCCTGGGCAATGACTGAGACTATGACTTTCCCACAGCTACAGTATTCCTAGACTGTAGGAGTTGTTCAGCCCCAATTACAATTTTATAGGACCATTGTCATATACATGATCCCTAGCTGATCAAAATGTCATTGTGCTTTATCTTATCTTGTGGTTTACAGGCATTTTTACAGGTTACCTAAGTTATTTAATTTGTGAATTTGAAATTTTTTCTATAGTGGACTTAATTATCTTGTTAAGTTCTGAGATCGATTTACACTGATGTTCCCTCTTAGATTTCTGATACTGGAGTTAGGGTCTCCTCTGCAAAGTCTTTAGTCTTGACTAAAATTTGTCATTCTCACTGGTCTTTGCAAAACGGATTTTGAAAACAGATTTTATGTATTGCTTTTATGCTTACAATTTGTCTATTTTGTAAATCCTAAACTTATCATTTCTTTGTTCTCTCCCCTCAGATTTTTATTTTTTAATTTAAATTTTTATTTATTTTTTTAGATAGAAGCTTGAGGTTTTTGTTTTTAACTTAACATTTCTTTTTAAAATAGGTTTATTCATATGTGCTTATGTCTATGTGCGTGTGTGTATACGTGCATGCCTGTGTGTGTGTGTGTGTGTGTGTGTGTGTGTATACCCACATAGGCCACAGGAAGATACTGAAGACCCTGGAACTGGCCATGGTGATGGTCGTGAGTTGTCTGGTGAGGAGCCGGGAACTGAACTCTGTCCACTGAAAGCGCAGAGGTACTCTAAAATGCTCAACTGTCTGTTTAGCCTCTGTTGACACTTCTTTCTCATGTAAGTATTTATAAAATGTCATTCAGTACTGCATTAGCGGTGCCTCATAGTCTTGAAATCTTATTTGTTCATTGTTAGATCAATATTTTTATTGGCCTTGAACACTATTCCTTGACTGGTGGGTTATTTAGAAGCATATGATAGATTTCAAATGTTGGAACATTTTCCTAATGTTTTTTCCTTTACTGGTCTTCAGCTTAATTCTCTTAAGGTCAGGAACGTCTTTTGCATGATTTCAGTTCTCGCACTTGGTTAAACTTATAGTATGACTAAGGATCTGGACTATTGTAGTAAATGCCTGGGCATTTACAGAAAAGCCTTCTGATAATACTAAGTGGAAGGCTTTGTACATTTAAGCCGGTTCTGTTGGCTTGTAATATTCAGATTTTTTGATTTTTTTGTTCGGGTTGCATTTTTGACCATGACGCCTGTTTTCCTGAGATCTGAGTGCTTCAGCTTTCTCTCTTTCCTGATACCATCCGCCCCACGCCCCCCATCCCCCACGTCCTCGCTGATTACTTTGCCTCCTTGCCAAAGATCACGTGCTCTAGCTCACTGCAGCTGCGCCGATTCTGGGATTAGGTTTGGCGGTGAGATATGAACAGAAGTGACACAAGTCCTGTGTTGGTCACCCCAGTGAAGGATGACACGTTGTTACTTTGACCCTCTCCTTGTGCTGGGGAATAAATAAAAGACATAGAAGAGACGTGTTTTATTCCTCAGATAAGAGCTATGCGGGGTGAGGGAAGACAAGCCCTGCATTCTCCTCTGGGCTACTCTATAAGAAAGGACACTCTTCCTTGGGTTTAAGCTACTCTTGTTCTGAAGGAGTTTGTTACAGCTTTTTACCTTAACTTCTAGATCTTAAAATTAGAAGAAATGCATTAGGTTTGTAAATTCCATACAGATAAAGTTTTAAAACTGTAGCCGGGCAGTGGTGGCGCATGCCTTTAATCCCAGCACTTGAGAGGCAGAGGCAGGTGGATTTCTGAGTTTGAGGCCAGCCTGATCTACAGAGTGAGTTCCAGGACACCCAGGGGCTACACAGGGAAACCCTGTCTTGAAAAAACAAAAAAACAACAACAAAAAAAATTAAAGCTGTAACTCTCAGTGAATTAAAGTAAGTTCATGAATGAATTGTCTATAGATGTCTATAGATACATACATGTCTGAAATGTGGGAAAAGTTATATTTTATTTACATGTAAATAATTGAATTATAACAATTCAGGTTCTGATCTGGAAAAACATTAACGTCAAGAAAACTATATTTAAGGTAGTTAATATCCATTCATTTTAATTAGTTTTAAAATACTGAAAAATATCACAAATTTAACAAAAACGTACTTAGATTTTTTTCTACTCATAAAAATATCATAAAGTTAACAAACTAGTAGGAAACATACTCACAGTAAATTTTTCTTAAAGCTAATGAGCATTTCCAATATTTATAAAGGCGAGGGCGCTTAAAAGCACCTGCTGCTCCTAACTAAGCAAGTTCAACTCTCGGCATGCGTACTGGGTGGCTCGTTAACACCTGTAACTCTAGATCAGGAGCGCCCAATGCCCACTTTTGAGCTCTTTAACCACACATCCAGTGTACACACGCACGCACGCAGGCACGCACGCGCACACACACACACACACACACACACACACACACACACACACACACGCACGCACGCACGCACGCACGCACGCACGCAGGCACGCACGCACACAGGCACAGGAATAAGAACGTAATTAGAGACAAAAGCCTCGTGGGGCGGTGGAGTGTGTGTTGAAGGATGCGTAGGACTATGCGGTCATGTTTTCTGAGACTGGACTAGTAATCTGTTGCCACTTTGACACATTATCACAAACTTAGTGGCTTGAAGCAATGTACACTGATTATCCCCCAGAATGTATTTGTGAATGGAGGGATAGAATCCAGAGGCTCAGGCATGCAAGACACACACTCTACCACTAGGTTATATCCCAGCCCTGACTCAGTTCTGCAGGTCACAAATCTAACATCTATGCACTGTGTTAATACCAAGTTGCCAGTGGAGCTCATTCCTTCCGGGAAACTGCACAGGTGGCCGTTTCCTAGAGCCCTGACCCCTATCAAAGCCAGCCATGCGTAGCCATGTTTTTAACATGATGTCATAACCCTGATTTTGACTAACTGTTCCCTTTCTCCTTTGAGTGCCACATGACTACACTCAGGTCTCCTGGGTAGTAATCTAGGGTACAGTCTTAAAGTCAGATAACTAGTTGTTTTCATCTCATCTGTGGCCTTAATTCTGTTTCACACACAGCGTAACAGATTTACAGTTACAGCAGATATGGCATTCAAGTGTGTCTATGCTTTAGAGAACAGTTATTTTTTTCTTACATGGGGATCTTCAGCTCTCCCTTTGCTTACAGGTAATTGACATGGTCTGAATTAAGTATATTGGGAATTGAATAACTGGGGGAAAGTTAAGCTTATGAATTATAGAAAAAGATGTTTTATGTAAAAAATGAAATAAAAACATCTAGAAAGTAAGACATAATTGGCAAATCTCTTTTTTAAAATTTATTTATTTATTTATTTATTTATTTAATGTGTATGAGTACACTGTAGCTAAACAGATGGCCCTGAACCATCATGTGGCTGCTGGGAATTGAACTCAGGATGGCCCCACTCCCTTCGGCCCTGCTCTCTCCAGCCCCACTTGCTTGGAAAGATACTATAGCTGTCTTCAGATGCACCAGAAGCATCAGATCTCATTACAGGTGGTTGTGAGCCACCATGTGGTTGCTGGGATCCAAACTCAGGACCTTCGGAAGAGTAGTCAGTGCTCTTACCCGCTAAGCCATCTCGCCATCTCGGCAAATCTCTTTTATTTCTTTGGTTTTTTGGGTTTTTTTGTTTTTTTTTGTTTTTGTTTTTGTTTTTTCCGAGACAGGGTAGCCCATGTAGCCCTGGCTGTCCTGAAATTCACTCTTTAGATCAGGCTGGCCTCGAACTCAGAAATCTGCCTGCCTCTGCCTCCCAAGTGCTGGGATTAAAGGTGTGTGCCACCACTGCCCAGCTGGCAAATCTCTTTTAACAAACTTGATTATCATGATGAATCAGTTCCAAAAAATGCTTTTTTTTTCTTATGCTGCTCACTAGTAAAACTCCAAGGGGAAAGGGAGGCTCTTGCTTGTTTATGCTGAGTAATGTACACAGTTCTTAGCCAGGGACAGAATGAGCAACTTAACTGAAGCCAGTTAAGGAGCCACCTGAGATTGTTGGCAATAGGAAGGAGTTCTTCACCAGTGGAAAACTGAAGTATTATTATAAAAGAGGGAATGCATCTTAAGCAGACAAACCCTAGAGACCTCCACTGTGCCAGACAACAATATTTTGGGTAACAGAAGCAATATTAACTAAATTGTAGTAGAATCCTAATGCATTGGATACTTTATGGACAAATTTAGCTTTGCTCTTGTGGAACTGTAACTAGCCTTATAGGGAGGGCACCAATGGGGAAGGAGAGTGCATTGCAATGTGTAGAAGTATCCCTGCATGAGCAGGTGAAAGGGTCTAAGACAACGTCAGAGCCATGGGTACTAGCAAGTGTCTCAGGATAAGTGCTAACAACACCAGAATTATCCTGGGAACTCAGAGTAATGGCTTTGTTAGCAAATGGAACCAGAAGCTAACTTCAGATGTATGCCACACATCTTACCTAGTTATTTATTTTTTCTTCTTTTAATTCTCAGCGCTTTAATCAGTTATTAATCTCTGCACTGACTCGTCCCTATTACAAAAAGGAGCTTCTCTGATAATGAGAGAGAGCAGAATTAATTCCTGGATATAATTCCTGGATGTAAACATAAACAGGCAGCTTGAGATCATGTTCGTTTAGCAAAGCAGTAGCAGTAGGTTATCCCACAACATTCTAGGCTATGGGCTTTGGGTCATTACCCAGTTATTTCTACTCTCACTTGTATTAAAAATTCAACTTCTAGTTAGTGGCAGACTGGTTTGTTTTAGTAGAAACCAGCTTTTAGGTCTCTGGAGAACAAAGTGAGATTTAAGGTTGTTTTGTGCTGGGACTGGGAAGTGGCCGGGGCTCAGTGATGAGTTCCACTATTGTGTAAAGATCCTGGGTTCAGTCCCCACAGCTGGGGGACAGAAAGATCTTTCTGTGACTTCACTAGTCTCTGTATAACCTCACATAATGACAACTACGAAACAGGTAGATACAAAAGGGTCCTTATCCACTCCTTTTATTTGTGTCTGGCAGATCGCACTATTTTCTCTCTTTGTTCTTCCTACCCAGCAGGCATTCCCCAGCTGTTCAGTGGAGGGATTATCTATTCAGCTGGGCAGAGTTCTTAACTAAAATACAGTCCACATAAAATTGCTGAGTGATTTTCAAGGAAAGTAAGAGAAAAGAGATACACTCAAAGGATGAACATTAGGCTTCTCGAGGAGAAATTACTAAAGTAAGTCATTTGAAGGTCAAGATTATTTACAACTGAAGTACATGCCACAAAGATAAAAAGAACTCATGGTCAGAAGGACTCCTTGGGAATCCTAGAGGCCACGTGAAACCCAAGCTGTGAATCTGAAGAGGAATGCAAAGCATTAACAAGCACTAGCAATGTACCATCATTACCGCCTAGAAATATTTCCCCCTTGCTTCTGAAACGTCATCCTTTTTATCTGCTTTATAACAGGCTCTCTTCTCTCTCACTTGCTTTGCTGGCCAGTGGAAGAGATGAGTCATTTTACCATCTGGGCTAAAGGAAAGAGAGATGGATAGCTGAATAAAGCAGAATAGTGTTTGTATAGTGATGGACTCCTCTCTTCTGAGTATCCTCATCTAGACTTACATCTCTCCAAAACAAAATTAAAGAGTATTCGACAAAAGCAGTTTGTGGCTACTTATTCTCAAGTCTAAGTTGACATTTCCAAACTTTTGGCAATATAGACTACAGTCAACACTGGCTTCTCAAGGGCCTGGGAAAGTTAGTTTAAAATATGTTAGCAGAAATAGGTAGCGCCATGGCTTTCTTTAGCGCCATTCATAATCTTCAGCAATACCAATCCCACAAACCAACATCAGTAGCTGAAAAAAATAAAGCCAGGATTTATTTGGAGGTAGAATTAGTGCTGTTCAAACTGCAGATTTTTGAATTATGTTGGATGGAGTGTGTACGTGTGTGTGTGTGTGTGTGTGTGTGTGTGTGTGTGTGTATACACATACGTGTGTACATGTGTGGGTGAGTGTCTGTGTGCATATGTCTGTGCATGTGTGTGCGTGAGTGTGAATGCTAATAAATACCAAATCAAGAAAGAAGACATTTCTTATTCTCATGAAATATAGAGATGACTAAAGTAAAAATTATATTTTTTTCTTCTAGGAATATGAGCCCTTTACTCAAAGTGTCAGCAGATAATCAACTCTTGGTTGTTTAAGATTAGAGTTATTTCTTTCATAAATAATCAATGAAAACCATATGGCATATGTATTGTATTGTAGATTTACATATACCTTTATACTCAGCCTTTTCAAATATGGGTAAGAGTTTCAGTTCCTTGAAGAAATAAGTTCACTACTACTAGTCTAAGGACTATATTTAACAGTAGTATTGACAAGGCATTTCTGAGAAAGATGACAAAAATCTGTGAATCCTGGATTCAAACTATATAATAATGCAGTGTAATACAAAATAAAATTTAATTTTACCCTATTTTTAATCACACAGTATCCTAATATCCTTGTCATTCTCTAAGTTATATTGGTAGTAGTGTGGGAGCCAACATTATGTTTTAAGTTTTAATTGACCTGTCTAACAGGATCCACAAAACAAAAATCCTCTAACATGTAAGGCCCTGCCCAAGGACAGATTCTTCCTGAAATGCTAGCAGCTGTTGTTTATGGACAATAATGAGCCACATGTTTTTCCTCCTAACAAGTTTGTCTGATCCAACTGCATCAGATGTGCTTAATCACATGTGGACGGCAGGTATGTAGGAAGGAAATACATTGTGATGTATGCTTGCCCAGGATCAAGTCCTATCAATTTGCCTTTATTAGCCTCTGCAGAATGTGACTTGTGGCCATTTTCTGGTAAGCCAGGAATGGACTTACCCGGCGTCTGTCATCCTGCCAGTAGTGTTGAAGCTTGCTTCAAATTTGGCTCAGAATTGTGGCAGTGGTCTTATTCTCAACAGAATATTTTTTATTCTGCTCTTTGGTCTTCAATCCTTTTTCCTGACTTAAGGCTCTTCAAGCTCTCTGAATTTCCTCAGTGATAGGGATTTCTCTTGTTCTGATGAGATGCTCTCCAGGAATCCTCGATAGCTTCAGGATAGGGGCTGGTCCAGAAAAACCAGTCAGGACTGGAAGTTTGGAGTTTTTAGCCCCATGCCTTTCTCCAAGAAGAGAGAAGGTCTGACTATTAAGATTAATCACACTGACCTCTTGAATCCTTCACAAAATCGCACTGAGTCAGAAGTTCCAAAGCTCCACTGAAATACTTGTTAGGTGGCTTTTATCTGTGCCCTTTATCACACGCCTTCGGATGTACTAGTGAATAGGCTTCCCTGAGCTCTCTGAGCTATCTTAGTTGTAGAAATCCTGACTTGTAATCAAGCAAGCAAGAGGTAAAGTGATTTGGCACCTCACTAAATGTGATTGGCATCTCAATCTGGGGGCAGTCTTGTGGGACTGGGGAGCTCTCTGGTCATGAGGTCTGACAGTAATACAAGGTAGAAAATGCCAGACTTGAATTATAAAACTCCTCAGCTGGTATCGGAGAATCAGCCAGTGTAAGGAAAGAAGACTACCTGTGTAGTCACAAAAAGCATTGAAAATGTTAAGTATGGTAGAAGAAAATTTTGTTTTTCATTTAGTTTCCTATATAATTTATATAAAGAATGGCTGAGGGATTCAGCTCATTTGTAATATTTCAGTAATATGCAGTTATGTCATCTGAAAAAAAAAACAGATGATGCACGTTTGTATATAAATCTTGGAATTTTGAGGCATCAGATCTACAACCCATCAGGCTATCTTGTGAGAAGAAATCTTACAAGGAGAAAATTGCTAACATTTCCCTTTTAACAATTTACAGTTAGAATGAAATTTGATTTTAATGAACTCTGCAAATACTGTTAAGTATTAAATAATCTCGGGGAAGGGCTTTTTATGAAATAAAAAGCATAAATCAATATCAGTGTCCTGGCTAGCTTTATGTCAACTTGACACATGACAGAGTCATCTGACAGGAGGGGACCTCAGTTAAGAAAATGCCTCCATCAGGTCAGGCAGTAGGCTAGCCTGTAGAATACCTTCTTAGTCAGTGATTGCTGAGGGAGGCCCAGCCCATGTGGGCGGGGCCATCCCTGGGCTGGGGGCCCTGGGTTCTATAAGAAAGCAGGCTGAGCACACCACAAGGAACAAGCCAGTAAGCAGCACCCTCCATGGCTTCTGATTCAGCTCCTGCCTCCAGGTTGCTGTCCTGTTTTGAGTTCCTGTCCTGACTTCCTCCAGTGATGGACTATGATGGTGGAAGTGTGAGCCAAATAAACCCGTGTCATTGCAGCAAAGGAAACTCTAACTAAGACAATCAACTCTTCTAAATTCTTGTATTTTAACCTTTTCAGTACTCAGTTCGTAAAGTGTTATGGACTCCATAGCTTATTCGTCTCTGTGTTTTGCAATTTCTGTACTTAAAATATACACAGTAAGTGTCCTAAACATCCACATTTTAAAAAATTAATGCTAAATGCAGTTCTGACATTGGCTAAGTGCCCTGCAATGGATTTTTGTCATTTCGTTTGAAATCTTCTTTTCTATTTGAAGACTTCCCTACCCTCTAAGACTTATGCAAAGGCAGAGCTTCCTATTATAGTATCAGAACGTATCAACTACCTGCCATCCCTCCCTCTGCTGGCACATGACTTGGGTTCTGGTAATCAGATCCCCTTCCAGGGACATTGCTCTGGAGCAGGTGAGATAAAGAAGCATGGTCAGAGGAGGATTTGCTTTAGCAGAAGCAGCAGCCAAGTCACTGGGAGCCTGTGCCAGAGCAGGCTGTGTGCTCCCACCCCTTGCCCTGTCAGTCATCCCATGCCCTGTGCAGTGCCTGTGCCAGAGCAGGCTGTGTGCTCCATCCCATGCCCTGTGCAGTGCCTGTGCCAGAGCAGGCTGTGTGCTCCATCCCATGCCCTGTGCAGTGCCTGCAGGGTCCTCGCCACTTTGGCTATGATACATGCCTCAAGCTATAAAGTTGCACAGCCCAGCCTCTTTTGCCCTGCCAGTTTCTCAAGTCCACCTCTCGAGTCTTCTGGGAACTACCTTTTAGAAAATAAACTTTTCAATTATGTTTTCTGTTCTTTAACCAGCCATTCCCTAAAACAAACAAACAAACAACAACCTGTTACCGTTCTCAACAGAAGGAAATATGGGTAATCCCTTTCAGTTTGACATCTTCCTCTTAAAACTCTGAGATTCCTCATGAGTTGGAAGAACCTCTTCTGTATACAGGGCTCTCTTCTAGGCCGTGCCCAAGTCACACATGGGCAGGCAGGTAACCCAGAGTATGTCTGCTAGGCTTCTCTAAGCTATTTGCCAATATGCTTGTTCAAAAGGGCATGTTATCTCGTATTCCTCCCAAATACATTAGAATACCGTTAGAGAATTTTATAAGCACAAATCCTACCTCACAAAGACAATGGGAAGGAGTCCATCAACCCACAGATATCAACACATTTTCTATACTTTTGAGTATTACTGGTGGATTCAGACAAATGCAAGACTACTTGGAAGGAGTCCCAGTGGAAGTGGCAAACATGGAGACTTAGGCTGTTGCCAGAGCCAGGTAAGATTTTAGAATGCTTGATTTTGGTGCTGCATCAGTCAGAAGTAAGAGTTGGACCTGAAAACAGGTCCAACAGAATGGGAGGAGTCACAGAATAGGAGGAATCCAATGTATCATTCCCGTTTCCCAGTAGCTCAATATTAAAAAGTAGAAACAACCGGGTGTGGTAGTGCACGCCTTTAATCCCAGCACTTGGAAGGCAGAGGCAGGTGGATTTCTGAGTTCGAGGCCAGTCTGGTCTACAGAGTGAGTTTCAGGACAGCCAGGGCTATACAGAGAAACCCTGTCTCGAAAAACCAAAAATAAAAATAAAAATAAAAATAAATAAAAAGTAGAAAAAAAGTCGAGCAGTGGTGGCACACGCCTTTTTTTCCCCAGCACTTAGGAGGCAGAGGCAGGTGGATTTCTGAGTTCGAGGACAGCCTGGTCTGCAGAGTGAGTTCCAGAACAGCCAGGGCTATACAGAGAAAGCCTGTCTCCAAAAACAAAAACAAAAACAAAAAACAAAAAGTAGATAGGAAGGTGGAATTAAATTTTAAACTTAACATATATATGTTAATACTTAGTACAGAAATTATTAATGGTCTATATGCTTGGTGATATTAAATCTTTAAAAATGTGTTTTGTACTTTGTATTTCCATGTCTCTTAATAGGATTGCAGTGTCTCAAATGCTCCACAGACATATGAGCTGGCTTATCGGACAGCACAGCACCTCGTGATGTTATATGGAAGAAGGTTTTACAAATGTCTTTCCCCTCAGACAGACAAAGGTTAAAAAAATCCTCTATAAATAAGCTTAATGTCCCAATTCATACTTTTAGCAATACAATATTTAGGGTTTTACCAGTAAAATTGTTAGCTATCTTAAAAAAACCACAGTCAACGAATTTGCAATAAATGTATTATTTTCAGATCCAAACCCAAACCATGAATCATCACGTACATGACGAAAGAGGAATCCTAAAATAGATAGATGCTATCAATGGCACTGGGATAAATGAATTCATTTTAGAGAAAGAAGAAACCTCCGAATGAGAAGGAAACCTCTAAATTGAATCTTAGGAGAATTTAAAAATAGTGTTATGTTCATAAAGAGCAAGAGTGTTGTGAAAAGAAAGCATAGAAATGAAAAATATAGTGATTGAAAAAAACAAGTCAACAGAAGGATTAAAGCTAAAGTTTACGAACACTCACAGAAAGATGAAAGGGTGATGTTGAAAAGGAGTACCAAAGTCCAAAGAGATAGGAGGGTGGTCCAAGACTGCTTCTCTCTAGATTTAAGCCTCGACAGAGAAAGATTTACCCAGCATGTAGCACATGAACTCAAAAAGACAGGCATTCAGAATAAACCATAAAATTTTAGAGCATCTACATAATGACATTATGCTCAGTGTTTCTAAAGGTAAATC
Source organism: Montemys delectorum (assembly GCA_019843815.1). NCBI lineage: Eukaryota > Metazoa > Chordata > Mammalia > Rodentia > Muridae > Montemys > Montemys delectorum. The sequence goes on from JADRCD010227680.1 coordinate 31,236, forward strand.
CTCGGTCCCCCACAATAGCATTTAGAACCATTCTAGCCAGTCTTGTAGAACAGCCTCAAATATAAGCATCTATTAAGTTACATATAACTAATATATATTTATGTAATATACATATGTAAATAAATGTAAAATTACATCAAAGTCATACTGGGCTGCCACAAGAGCTTCTGCCCTCCCCACAGCAGTGAGGACAGACACATGGACACAGAAAAGCTGGGATTGTGGTCTGGGCTATCTGATGTAGAAGCTGTAGCATTCCGGACATTCAGTTTATTAAACACAAATGAACAGGTAGGCAGGGTTATTACAACAGATAAATAAGGAGGCAGGGCTAGCTAGTCTCATTAAGAGCAGTCTTGGGCTGACAAGATGGCTCAGCGGGTAAGAATACTGACTGCTCTTCCGAAGGTCCCGAGTTCGGATCCCAGCAACCACATGGTGGCTCACAACCACCCATAATGAGATCTAACACCCTCTTCTGGTGCGTCTGAAGATAGCTACAATGAATTAAGCTGGATCGAGTGGGCTGGAGCAAGTGGGGCCGGCAGAGGTCTTGAGTCCAATTCCCAGTAGCCACACACATGATGGCTCACGGCCATCTGTACAGCTACAGTGTACTCATACATATAAAATAAATAAAATAAATCTTTAAAAAAAAAAGAGCAGTCTCTGTAGGGTGCCACTGATCACTTCTCTCCACTTAACCATCCTGCTGAAAGAAAAGATGAACGTAAGGACATATATAAGGTGGGTATCTGAGGGCACTGGAGAGTTACCAGTGCTTAGACTATAGCTGTGAAAAAACATGAACTATCCACCCCAACGCTGGCATTTACCAAAACATGGCACCAAAGTGAAGCCCAAGCAGAAGGTGACATCCACAATGTCCTTATTACCAGGAGACAGAGATTAGGGTTCAATATTATTCCAAGAGAATTAAAAAAAAAAACCCTCCTAGGAGAACACTACAAAGAAGGAGCCTGTAGTGGCTATTCCTGGTTATCAACTTGGCTATATACAGAAGAACAATCCAGAATTGGAGGGCTCATCTGTGATCCAGAACTTGAGGCTGGGAGATACAAGTTTCTGGCCTGGATCTTGGCATGAAGATGTTGAGGCATAGTGGTCATGAAAAGCTTAGGCCAAGGCAAGGTAGTACAGGCCTTTAATCCCAGGAGACTGAGGCAAGGAGATCTGAGTTCAAGATCAGCATGGGACAAAGCAAGTCCCAGATGGTACACATCTTTAGTCTGGGCCATACCTTCTGGTGGAGACCTACATAAGGACATTGGAAGAAAGAAGATTCTCTCTGCTTCACCTGCTTGTCTTGGGGCACTGAGCAACTACTAGATCCTTGGAGTTCTATTCACAGCTGCTGCTGACCACTGTTGGGGAGTTGGATACAGACTGTAAGTCAAAAAACAAATCCCTTACTATATAGAGACTATCCATAAGTTCTGTGACCAGACAACCCTGACTAATACAGAAACTAAGAGCCTCTATGGAAATCCTGCTCAGATCACTGACTGGTCCATCAATTAAGACATAGACAAAGAGCAAGCAGAGGGCAAATCTGTCTGTCCATCACTAAGCTTCGCTGAGCTGTAGATCTAGCCATTGTCTTGCTAAACAATTCTTTTGAATATTGTAGTCTGTTAGCTGCTTTCCAGCACTCTGGGAAGTTGTTTGCTAGGATTTCCAGGACTTTTGGCAGCTGTTCTCAACCTTCCTAATGCTGCGACCCTTTAATACAGTTCCTCATGTGGCGGTGACCCCAACCATAGTTATTTTCATTGCTACTTCATAACTACAGTTTTGTTACTTTTATGAATTGTAATTTAATATCTGTGTTTTCAAATGGTCTTAGAGGGTTCCTGAGAAAGGGTGGCTCAATCCCTGACGGGGTCATTACCCACTGGTTAAGAACTGCTGGCTTATATAGAAAAAAACATTTTCAGAGGTCCTTACACCCCCATGTTTGCTAGCTTCCCTCTGAGACTATGATTAGAACACAGGTCCTCTCGCAGCTTATACCCATAGTTATTAAAGTATATGTGCATCAAGATTGCCCAGAAGGTTTGTTAAAATACAGCTGGTCATCATAGGAGGTTCTGATTCAGGCCTGAGACTGTTCTCAGATGTCTTAGTTTGTGTTTTATTGCTGTGAACAGACACCATGACCAAGGTGACCCTTATAAACATTTAATTGGTACTGGCTTACAGGTTCAGAGGTTCAGTTTATTATCATGATGGTGGGAGCATGGAATCATGCAGTTTAACTTGGTGCCAAAGTCAACATATTGATCCAAAGGCAGCCAGGAGGAGGGTCTCATCTGCACTAGGTGGAGTTTAAGCCTCAAAGCCCATGCCCACAGTGACACACTTCCTCCAATAAGGCCACACCTCCTAATAGTGCCACTTGCCAGGAGCCAAGCATATTCAAACCACCACATTAGGCAATACAGATGTAGTTGTTTTGACGAACAGTCTTTGATAGTACACTACAGGGCTGGAGAGATGGCTCAACAGTCAAGAGCACTGATTGCTCTTCCAAAGATCCAGGGTTCAGTTCCCAGCAAATACATGGTGGCTCACAACCATCTGTAATGAGATCCAGTGCCCTCTTCTGGTGTGTCTGAAGACAGCAACAGTGCAGTCAGATACATAAAATGAATAAACATTAAGGAAAAAAATAAAGAGCACACTGCACTAGATGGTTCCTGCAACCCTGATGCGTTAGGGAGTGCTTAACTTTGCAATCAGTACATTCAACAGTACACTTACTTTAAAGTGTACTATTATCTCATGTACATACAACAATATAATATATAAACTCATATGCATTTAGTACTTCACTCTGGTCATGATATGCTTCTCATGTAGTAGGTTATTTAATCTGTACCAACGATGCATAGGTGGGCATTCTTACTCTCACATATTAAAAACAGTAAGTCCAGGCCAGAGAGGTAAGAGGGCTGCTCAGAAGCCACAATTATAAATGCAGGAGCTAGTGTGAGAAGATCTAGGTCTGATCTTAGAGTTCATGCTCCTCATCCTAGAACTTCTCAGACTGCAACATAAATCACTTGTGATGCCTTGCCTGACTGTACTTGGGGCATGCTGGCAAGATTAGAGACGATGACTCACACAGTGAGAAAGTGATTGCTATTTTGGGTCTATTTTTCTATCCTTTCATGACATCACAGCCAAATGTCACTTGAGTACTGTGTCTTTATTATATGCCTAATGTTTGATAATGTGCCCTTTTAAGAAGGAGTTCCTGACTCATGATTTAGTTCTTATCAGTCAGGGTTCTCTTGAGTCACAGGACTTATAGAATAGACTTGTGGAATCTTTCTTTCTCTCTCTTTCTCATATATATATATATATATATATATATATACATACATACATATATATATGTATATATACGTATATATGGGTATTTATTGAAATGACTTATAGGCTGCAGTCCAACTAATCCAGCAATGGCTATCTATGAACAGGAAGTCCGAGTAGCTGCTTAGTGCCCATAACACTGGGTGTCTGAGCTGGTCTTCTGTTTATGCTGGAATCCTGAGGAAGTAGGCTCCCAGGCCAGTGAAGGAATGGATATGCTACCAAGGCAAAAGCAAGCAGGCAAAGAGCAAACCCTTTCTTCTTCCCCATCCTTAGATATATGTCCAGTATTAAAAGGGTGTGTGTCTTCCTGCTTCAAGATCTGGATTTAAAGTATGCCTTTCTATCTACCTCAAGATCTGGATCAAAAGCCTGGGTCTTTCCATTTCAAGATCCAATCCTAAGTATGTCATCCCAGCTCCAAAGTCCAGACTAGAGGTGGATTCACCCACATCAAACCAACCAGAAAAATCTCCCACAGATGTGCTGCATTGTAGTTCATCCCAGTATACACAGACATGGTATGGAAATGATTGAGATTTGAGAAATCCTGTGTCTGCCAACCTGTTAATGTGTTCAATTGGATCAATCTGCAAGACTCTAAAGGAACATTAGAGGAATGTAATTAAAATATACATTCTCTCTCAAGAGAGCAAGGACTTGGAAACACGTAAAAGACAGAGTAATTATTTTTTTTCTTTCTTTTTTTTTTTTTGGTGAAATATATGCTACTGGGGTATTCTGGGAATTAAACTTGGTTTCACAAAATGTCTAACAAATTCTCGTAGGCTAGTATTCTATGGGAAATGTTGAATAATTTCCTTACATCAATGGTATAAAAAGTAGTTCCAGTTCATTGGCAGACTTTGCAGTTAAAGGACATCACAAGGAGTGGGGCTCTTAATCCCTGTGGGTAGGGAGGCCACATGATAAATATACCCTGGGCTTTTGGGCTCTGGGTGATAGAGCTGGGAGTGGGAGTGGGGGCGGGGAGTAAGAGGAGAGCTGGACTGTAATCAGAGAAGCAGGCAGGCTTCAGGATGAGAAAAGAGGACATGTGCATCACTGACATAATGAACTTAAACTGTGACTGGGTTTAAATTAAGCAAGGTGTCCAAGGACTCCAGCTGTTGTATTTATTTTGGTTGCATGCAACGAGGGCTGTCACCTCCCAGCCTGACACTCAATATAGCTTAGCCGTCAGCTGCTAAACTTCGGTCAGGCCAAATCTACATCTCACCTATCCAAGCTGCCTTATCCAAACAGACTCAGAGCAGGGCGAGGGTCTGACCGGTGGCTAGCGAGTTCTACGCACCACGTGAGCAACCAAGCTCTTCCTTCGTTCGTTCTTTCCTCGCTGCTACTAGAATTGCAACTAGTTGGGGGGTTTTCTTTTCTCGTATTTAAACTGCAAATACTGGGTAGTTTCTCACGGCTTCGGGACCGAATTGTGCACCTACATCTTGCTGGGGGCTGCGGGAATGGAGAGAAGTATAACTGCGCCAGTCCTGCGCTCGGCTCTCCACACCCCCTGCCCTACAAGAGACCCCGCCCTTCTCTCCCAGCCAAACCACAAAAGGCCTGACAGCGGCTCGGGCCTGGACGCCCCGCCCCCGCACAAACGTCGCAGTGCTGCAGGGGCGGGCGCAGGGCCAGGCAAGGGGCGGAGCCAAGCGCGTCTCCACGCTCCTCGGCCAATCCGCGCAGGGCCTGGGAGCGGGCCTGCGGAGCCAGGCGGAGAGACAGCCCCAGCTATTTTCCCTTTTTCTGCCACGTCCAACCGTGACGTAAGCCTCCTTCCCGGGCTGCGATTGGATGCGTGCGTTTCCCCTGCAGAGGGCCGTGAAGCCTATTGGCTGAGCTCTCAGGGGGCGGGGCCGAGGCGCTCACTTTCTCCGCCTCCTTCGCGGCGCAAGGGGCGGGACGCGCCGCCGCCGCCACCGCCTCTGCTTCCGCCGCCGCCGCCGCCGCTGCAGCCGCTGCGCGTTCGGCGGGGGAGGAGTCGGAGGCGGAGAAGAAGGCGGTGGTGGCGGGTGGAGGATCGAGCGCTGTTCTCGCTCTGGAGCCGCTGCACATCTCGGTGAGGGGATTTTTTTTTTTTTTCTCTCCGTTCTGGCTGATTCTGTCAGAGGGGATCTGGGTAAGGGAGCCGCTGCCCCGGGTGCCTCGGCTCCGGGGGGCCCCAGGAGGAGCGGGCCGAGCCGGGGCCGGCCATGGTGGGTGGGGTTGGCGACTGAGAGGCCTCTGGCTTCCCGGGCCTCGTCCATCCCGCCCGGGGCCGCGCTCTAGCCCGAGCCGCCGCGCCCGCCGCCCGATCGCTCCCGCCGGCTGGCTGCTGTCCTTGGTGCCCCGGCCAAGGGCCCGGCAGTGCCGCCCGCCCACCCCCAGGCCCGCCCCGCCGCGGAGGACCGTGGCGCACTAGGCCCGCGGGGCCCCTGCCCGGCCCGGCACTGCCCGGCAAGGCACGCCTTCCATCCCTGCCTCCCGAATTTGCGTCCTCCCGGATTGTCATCGAGGCCCAGGCAGGCTGTCAGGCAGTGCCGGTGGCCTAGCGCCTTCTCAGTCAGCGTTAGGCCCGAGCACGCGGGTCAGAGGCACCTTCAGGGCTGCCCCCACCCCCACCCCCACCCCCACCCCCACCCCAAGATGCCTCCTGGTTAATCATTTTTTGCGCACATTCAAAATGGTGAGTCGAAAGCTGCCCAGACCAAGTTGAAGAAAAGGTAAACAGCTTCCGGTGGATGAAGAACTGGGAGGTTTGCCCTCATCAGGCATTTTAAAAAGAAAAAAAAAATTGTATGTCTACATAGACAACTGCTTTGAGGCTCCTCGTTCTGTCAAGTATATGATTCTCTTTTTTAAAAAGAGGCCTTACTCTGTTTTTAATCACGAAATATTTGCTCATATTTCTTTTAAGATGGCAGTCATTGCTGAAGACTAACAGGTCTTTTTTGATGAGTGTGTACGTGAACATAAAAATAACAAGAAATAAACGTAACATGTTTGTGATTGTCTTCTGGATTTCATGTCGTTTTTATATGAAATAATTTTATTCTTCTATTACAGACATGCACTCTTGGTGTAAAATTCAACAGTATAAAGAAAAAAGGATTAAGTAAATACTAATATGTGAATATTTTCATCCTTCAGTGTCCCACCAGTATTTAGCTTTGGTGGTCATCTTTCAAAGTGCTTTCACAAACGCATCTTTAAAGACACATACACATGCAGAGTTATCTCCTTCGGGGATGGGGTGAGGGTTATACTGAGCACATTTGCGTGAAGCTTGTTTCTTCTAATTATATATCTTGGATATAGTCTCTTGTTTTATGTAGGCCTCCCTAATACTTTTTCTAAGGGTACATCGTATTTCTTTAATTTGATGGACTTTAATGAAATACTCCTACTGAAGGCTGTTGAAATGATTGCAGTTGAAAGTTATGCTTTATACTAAAAGTAACTAACTCATTTATTGATTGATGCTGAATTGTAAGCTTTAAATCCTTTATTTTAGAACATTTCATGGTGTGGAAGACTAATGCAAAAAGAGCAGCTCCCTCTCCCCTCTAGTATATTGCCTCCATCCCAAGACTCAGACACTGTTTTACTAAGGGGAGAAACTGTTCTCATCTCTGGAGCACAGATCCATAGTATAGAGGTGAAGGATGTAAGTATTTAATCTGATAGCCATCTAACACTCATTATTACTCTTTTAAAGTAATAGTGAATTACTTTAAATTTTTACTATTTCCTGAGTGTTTCTTCTAGATGATCTTCAGACCACTTGTGAATTAAAATTTAAAAAATAAATAAAAAAATAGGTTAAAAAAACCCTATTTTGAATAAGATTACATATAAATTCTTAGAATTGTTTTATAGTCTTAAGTCCCTCCCAAAATTGTTCTCACCATTTTGTTCACATCTTGCTTTATATTAAAGCTTTAGTTATCCCTCATATATATTACATATGTATCTATGTATATATCTAATATATATGGCATTCCTTTTCAGTATTCCCAGCTCCTCTATGGTTGTATTGCTGTAGTAGATGAAAACTTTAAGGTAACTTTTTTTTCCTGTCTCTGACAATTAAAAAAAACTTTTGATTTTTTTTCCCCCTTTTTCTCATGGAGCTAATATTTGTATTTAGTTGACAATTATCTGGAAGTATTTTTTTGTTTGTTTTCTTTCCAGTTTTTATAACGTTCTGTTCATTGCATTGCCCATTAGTAGGATTAATACTACTAATAGTAGTGCTAAGAATTAAAATGTTATTTTTTTCTTTAAGATGAATGCTTCTGAGGCTGGCATTATGATTTTTCACAGAGCTTCCTAATAGTTAATTTTAAGTTAAAATATGCCCTTCTGTTTTTAGCTTGCCAAGATAATGTTATTGTTTTCATTTTTAAAAACATTTAGCAAGTCTGTTTGTGCACATGTGTGTTACAGCATTCTTATGTAGATCAAAGGACAACTTCTGAGAGTCGGTTCTTCTGTCATGGGCTTCTGGAAACTGCACATTGTCAGGCTTTGTGGCAAGCATCCTTACCTACCCGCTGCCTCTCTGGCTCCTGCTGCTTGCATTCTTAATATCTATAAAAAAAAGTAGTGGAGGTTAAGTTTGTTTTCTTTTCTTTCTTTCTTACTTTTTTTTTTTTGACATCTTTTCAACTATATATGTGGTTCTATTTGGGTGTTACTAGTGGTTCTTGTATACTGGTTACTTAAAAGAGATTATCTTTTCAAAACCAACTTTTTAAAATTACAAAGTAAATTAGAATTAATGAAATGTATTTACTTAAGATGTACATCTCCTTTGTTTTCATAAAAGTATACTTTTATGTCATTTTATATATATACATATATGTGTGTGTGTATTATATATATAATATATATAACACAATCAGGATAGTATTTTCATCTCTCTGAAAACTTCTATTCTTTTGAGGTCAACCAGACTTTGACCCTGAACCCCAGGAAACCACTTATCTTCCTCACATTATACATTGGTTTCCCTTGGTCCCCTATTTCATATAAATGTAACTATTTCTTTTGTATCTGCCATTTCCCAGCATCATGCTTTTGAAGGCCATTTGTGTGTGTGTGTGTGTGTGTGTGTGTGTGTGTGTGTGTGTAACTAGCTTGCTTGCTTCTGTTTTTTGTGAAGTAGTTCATGCTAGTTGATTTACTACTGTTTTAGTCATTTAATCAATGTATGGATATTTGGGGTTGTTATTAATAAAGGTGCTGTGAACATTTATTCTGAGTTCTTGTATGAATTAAAACATTTTTTAACCTGGAAAATCTTTAGATGTGGTATTTATTGACTTACATAGAAAGTGAATGTTTAATCATTGTCCATGTTGCTTGTCTGCCGGTGACATACAACTGTTTACCTTATCCACATTCTTAATGCCCTTGTAGTATGTGTACAGCAGTATCACACTAGTTTTTATTTTTGTTCACATGTTTATTATCTTGGTCTTTTTGAAAAGAAATCTGTTTTGTAGCTGAGGCTGTAATGAACTCAAACTATGTAGTCGAAGCTAGCCTTGAACTCTTAATCCTCCTGCCTCAGGCTTTGACTTCTAAGCTCATTCCTGGGTCACAATGAATTTTAACTTGTACTTACTGGGTGACTCATGATGCTAATAAGCTCATCTATGTCTTCATTTGTAAATGCTTCCTTCAGATCTTTTCAGCCATTTTAAAACTCAGTTTATCCTAATGAATTTTAAAGCTTTTTAAATATGTTATTTATACAGCTGCACTGACAGACATGAAACACACATTTCAATATGAAGGTTTTTTGTTTTGTTTTCTTTATTTCCAAACTATAAACAAGAGGAGTAGCTGAAGAGAATACTCTGCAGGTGAGAGCACTTGCTGTTCTTGTAGAGGACCCAGTTTCAGTTCTCAGCACCCACATTGGTCTGTTCACAATGCCTGTAACTCTAGCTCCATGGAATCTAATGTTGTCTTCTGGCTCCACAGGTACCTTCACTCATGTGGCAACACAAATAATTCCTTAAAAAGGGCTTTTAATTAGAATTAATGTGGCTAATGAGCTTTGCTTTCCTTCCTTCCTTCCTTCCTTCCTTCCTTCCTTCCTTTCTTTCTTTCTTTCTTTCTTTCTTTCTTTCTTTCTTTCTTTCTTTCTTTCTTTCTTTCTTTCTGTGCTTCTGT
>JADRCD010227680.1:40920-59925 GCA_019843815.1 Montemys delectorum
CCTTCCTTTCTTTCTTTCTTTCTTTCTTTCTTTCTTTCTTTCTTTCTTTCTTTCTTTCTTTCTTTCTTTCTTACTGTGCTTCTGTGCTCTGAGACTTCTTTACCAATTGCAAAGTTGTACAAGTTTCCTCATGTTTTTGGCTACATATTTAATAGTTTTGGTTTTTACATCAAGATGCATTACATATTCTGAGTTAAATATTTTTGTTTTATGATGTGAGAAAGGTTTAAGGATTGTTTTCTTATCCAGTGGATATGTCATTCTAGTTTCATTTGTTGAGAACATTCCTTTTCTTATTTAGTTAAAAATCAGTATAATAAGACCACAAATGTGTTGTGCTTCTGGATTGTTCCCTTGATCTCTATGCCTGGAATTTTGAAATTACTATATTATCATGGCATTTACTTTGTAATAAGTCTTGAAATCAGGATATGCGAACTCCTGAGCTCTTTTTAAGTATAACTTTGTTTGGCACTGGGGAAGATGGCTTAGTGTAGATAAAGTGCTTGCTCCTCAACCAGGAGGCCTGAGTTCCAATCCCTAGCACCCACATAAAAATAGCCTAATACACCCATGTGCTTGTGACTCCAGCACCGAGGGATCAAAACAGGTGGAACAGAGGCAGATGACCACCCAGAATTTGCTAGCCATCTACCCTACCTCATCAGAGAACTCTAGGCCCTTTGAAGAGAACCTGTATACACTGCATATATGGATACATAAAATGAAGTGCAAGAGAGAAAGTTACCTGAGTTGACACCTAACCCTTCAACTAGAACTTTGTATACTGTTAATTAGAAATGGATATTGGGTACTTTAAAAATATAGTATTTTCACTCTTCAATGCAATTTTGTTGTAGCTTCTTGACTGGTATTCTTTGCATTGAGAAATTTATTTTAGTATCTTAAAGTCAGTTCCTCCCCCCCCCCCCAAGTGCTTTCTGTGTTTCCAACAGAGATGACAGCAAAGGTACAATTCATCATTCTAAGTTCATTCCCATTCTGTTAGAGATAATTGAATTGTAAGTATTAAGTTTGGTCCAGAAAAAAAGTTATGCCTTGTTTTTACTATATTTAGGGAGTTTTTTTCTGTAATTGATAAATGTAATAACTCTAGTTTCAATTGTGTCACCTTACCTTTTGTGGTTAAACCTCAGGTAGGAAGATTTTTTATTTTTCCATCTGTCCATGAGGATAGTTTTTATTTAATTCTCTTTATTATGGTAATAACAAAAACTTAGAAATAATGTCTTCCTTTCATATTTTCTGGAATTTTTTTGTTCAATTATTCTTTTTTTTTGTATGAATGTTCACTAGATTTTTCAACATAAACTTTCTTAGTGGAGAGTTTTAGAAGGCAAATCTCTTGAGTTACTACTTGAATAGAGATAGGATTCTAGGAGTTATCTATTTCCTTTCGAAACACTGTCTTTGATACTGAAATAACACTAGTGAAATAACACTAGTGAATAAGATACTTTGCTACTTTCACTAGTATCAGTATTTGAAGTTTGTGTTTTAAGAAACTTATTTAATTATCACAATAAAATTGCTTTCTTATTATCAACTTCCTTTGTCTTAATGAGGTGTGGTTTTTCATTTTTGCGTTTTTTTTTAAACTTTTTCTCATCATTCAGAGAACACTTGACGTCTCCAAGTACAATAGAGAATATGTCTGTCTCTTTCCTGTTTGTTTTCACTAGTTTTAAATCTCTCAATACACATTTGTGTCCAAGATTATTATGTCAGTGTGGCATATGGACACGTTGTTAACTAAAGCTCTTATCTCTGAGTGTTCCTTAATATGAAGTCTATTTAATATTAATGTAGATTCTTTAGCATCTTCTTGATTAGTGTGAGTGTGATAAATCTTTCCCATCCTTTTGTTTTTACCCCCTGCTATTTTATATAAAGTGTTTACTTTAAGCAGCTCCCTTAAAAAATTATTTGTGTGTGCCTGATTGTATTGATGTGCACTATGTACAGTCAAGAGCTCAAAGTCAGAAGAGGTGTTGGATCCTCTGGAATGGGAGTTACAGACAGTTTGGAGTCATGTGGATGCTGGGAACTGAACCCCCCTTCTACAAGAACAATAAGTGCCCTTAAGCACTACAGAGTCATCTCCAACCCTGCAAATCACTTTTTGAAGTTTACTACCAATTTCTCTCTTTATTGAGATGTTTAGGTCATTTACATTTAATGTAGCTGTGGGTTGGCAAGATGTTATTCTTGGTTATCAACTTGACAATATCTGGAAGGAACTACAATCCAGAAAGGGAGGCACACACCTGTGAGAGATGCTAGATTCACTTCTAGTCTGGACCTTTAAGATAGGAAGACATACTTCTGGTTGGATCTTGAGGGAGGAAGACACACACCCTCAATTCAGATCTTGAGGTAGGAAGACACACTTTTAATCTTGGCCACACCTTCTGCTGGAAGTGTACCTAAGGACAGGGAAGAAGGGAGGTTTTGCTCTGCCTGCTTGCTCTCACCATGCTAGCATATCCATACTGGCCTGGGAGCCTACTTCTTCAGGACTCCAGCATATACAGAAGGCCAGCTCACTCACTCAGGCTTGTGGGACTGAGCAACTAATAGGTTCTTGGATTTTCTGTTTACAGCTAGCCATTGTTGGATTAGTTGGACTGCAGGTGGAAGTCATTTCAATCAGTTCCCATTAAATACTAATAGAGAGATTCATTGTCTAAGTTAGGTGATTCTAGATAACTCTTGACTTAATATAGTAGGGTTAGATTTAAATCTATTAGTTTATAAATTACTTTCTGTTTAGCTTACCTGTTCTTTACTTTGTCTGTAAATTCTTTGGGGCCTGTGGTCCTCTAAGGCTTTATACATAAAGAGGCTATCCCAGACTTCAGCACCACACCTCTTCCCAGGGGTGTTGAAGAGCAACTACAGGGCCTGTGTATAGTAGATAAGGGTTTTACATCGGAGCTACCCTCTACTCCTACCCATCTGCTACCCAATTTTGGTTTATCTTAACTTTTTGTTTTGTTTTGTTTTGGTTTTGGTTTTCGAGACAGGGTTTCTCTGTGTAGCCCTGGCTATCCTGGAACTCACTCTGTAGACCAGGCTGGCCTCGAACTCAGAAATCCGCCTGCCTCTGCCTGCCAAGTGCTGGGATTGAAGTCATACGCCACCACTGCCTGGCTATCTTATCTTCTATTTGTGGGTCATAATTTATACCTCCTTTTCTTTCTAAAGAACATCTGTTAATAAATACTAGTATATTTTCCCTTTCAGATGATCCCCTTTGAGTTGGGTTTACAGATGTAGAATCTGTAGGCTAGAAAAGCCAGCTTTCTTTATTTAGTTATTTGTGTACTTTTAGATTCTTATATCCATACAGTACATGCATTTAAAAACCACTTTTCACCTTCAGAGGTGCTCATAATAAATGACAGGAGGTTATGACCTTAGCAGACGCTTAAGACAATGGTTATGTCTGGAATGTAAGAAAGATTTTTGATAATTTCACACCTAATTCAGTCCTTTATTAGTCCTTGAGATGCCTAGTGAAGCACAAACATTGGTATTTTATATTTCAAATACTCATTTCAGAAAATATGGGTCATTCATTTATACTAGTAGGGGCCCACTATTAGAATCAATTATATTTTTAAAATCACAAGATTTTAAAAAGTGCTTTGAAAATTCTTAGTGAAATAGCATATTATTCATTCTTGATAGAATTAATTAGCTAAAACATCTATTAAATTTTTTAGGTTGTCTGCATAGAAAATAGCTAATCACTTGGTGTTATGAATTTGTACATCAAAATAAATATACATTTGCATTTATAAACTATATTTATAAACACTGTATTTCAGAAGCTCTTGTGAACATTAGGTAAACTACCACAACTACTTAAACAACCCTGTTTTGTTCAGTGTCCAGTGATTGAAAAGGAAATGATCTTGTGTTTTAAAACCATGCATTAAGTTTTTCATACTGCACAAATCTCCATGCAGAGTCCTTTGAATTCTTGGTCCCCGGCTAGGGAGTGCTTCTGTTTTGGGAGGATGAGACCTTTAGGAGATGGAGCCTGCCTGGTGGGAAGGGGTCCCTGGGTACAGGCCTTGAGGTGTGTAACTTGACTCTCTTGTTTTACCCTAACCGGTTCCTGCCATAGTGCCTTCTCATCTGTGATAAACCAGACCTGCAAGCTGTGTGCCAAAGTAACCCTTTCTCCTTTAAGTTTTTTTGGTCAGGTATTTGGTCATAGCAATAAGAAAATGAATAATGGAAATTTTCTGTGATTTATATTATAGGTCCGTAATCACTGTCTATGTCCAAGCAATATATGACAGGTTATTTTTCCTTCTTACTGTCATTTATATCATTGTTGTATATTTATTTTACATACACTGTAAATTTATTATTGCTTTTTACAATTGGTGTCTGTAGGGCTTACTTCTGGGACCCACTATAGATACTGATAATCAGGGATATTAGTCCCTTATATAAAATGACATGATGTTCATATTGTCTACATTCTTACCCCTACTTGAAATATTTATTGTAATGTCGATCTTATGGGTAGTTGTTACCTTCCTTGTATTATTTGAATAATTAAGACAGGTAAAGAAAAGGGTATAAATATTCACTGTTGGTACAATCTTTTGTTCCCAGAGTTTTCCCTGTGTTAAGGTAATGGCCAGTGGAGCTGTTTAAATCTGAGTTTGTAATAGTTCCATATGGGCCTGGAGAGAGAGCTCAGCCTTTTTGTGCACTTGCCACTCTTGAGGAGTTTTTGAAAAGTGTGCCAACATTTGTACCATAGCCCTGGCAGGATCACTAAGTGATCTTGTTTGTTTTACATTTTTTTTTTCAGGTTGCTTTTTGACTTTAAAAATAGAGTTTTCAACTTTGTAAAATTTCTTACATTTTCGTCTAGATCCTTCTTCCGATTCCTATTCTTTTACCTTCAACAGGAACTTTATATGCTGTTAATTAGAAATGGAGATCAGATACTTTAAAAAATACAGCAGTTTCACCATTCAGTGTACCTTTGTTGTAGCTTGTCTTGAGAAATTGATTTTAATTTTTAGTTTTCTTATTTAAAGTCAAGTTTTCCCCCTGAGTGCTTTCTGTATTTCCAACAAAGATGACAGCAAATGATATAATTCATCATATCTAATGTCTATTTTAGAAGAGCTTACTTTATAGCACTTGCTATAATTATTTGGCTTGTTATCTTGTTTAAATTTCTTTGCATCTTTATTGCTATAGCAGATCTGTAATTTTTCAATTTGGTAATTTTGGTTATTGATTTTTTTAAAACATTTTTTAACTTAAAAAATCTACTTGAGGCAGAATCTCATACAGCCAGGCCAGCCTCAGCTAGTCATGTCGCCCAGCCCAGCCCTGAACTCTTGATCTTCCTGACTTTACCTTCCAAGTGCTGGAATTACAGCTGTATCCCCCTCAAATCCACCCACTCTTATCCCTGACTCAGCTCCTGATTTTTCTGTGCTCAAAGTCAGCTACATGTTTTTGAAACTATATTAAATTATTTTGTGCTTTTTGGAGAGTGATTATCTCCTTTGAATGCATGGTAGAAATTTTTATTAAGTTCTGTGTCAGGCACTGCCCCCCCCCCCCCAGCTCCTCTTTGGAGGTCAGAGAGTGACCTAGGGGAGTTGCTTTTCTTCTAACATGTTCTAGGTTCTAGGAATTGAATGCAGATTGCCAGGCCTGGTGGCAAGTGTTATTATCTACTGAGCCATCTCTCTAACCTTGTCTGAATTTCTTTAGTGATATAGAATATCACTTTAAAAGATAAGTCAAATGTCAGACTAGAGTATTGATCTCCTGGAGTTACAGGTAGTTGTGATCTGGCTAATGTATGTGCTGTGAACCAAACTCTGGTCCTGAAAACTACCAAGCCTCCTTGTGGCCTTCACTCTGGATTTTCTGTAGTTTTCATTGCACTGGATATGGGAATTCTATCTATTCCTCCTGCTTAGAGAGACTCAGGCTATGTGAGGGTAAGAATTCACTTTTGTCTCTGACTCTCAGTTGACTCTGGATTATTAACATTCATATGCTCTCTTTTGGAATACTGTTTATATTTTATTTGTCTTCTTATCCCACATTCAATGCCTTTTCTCTTCTTTATGCTTCTGTTCCTTATGTATTTCTATGTATTGTATCCTGAATATTTTCTTGTTATCTGGCTTCTATTGTGTTCATTTTCTTTTCAGCTATTTCTGAACTTTTTTACTTGTCTGTTCTAGCTTTTAAAGTTCTGTTTTTTTCTTTCTGACTTGTATTTAGCTTTATTTAAGTCTTAGTTTTCATACATTAAAGAATCTGACTATGTGGTCCTTCTAGTTATTCTCTAGTTCTATCCCATTCTGTTAGGACCTGCTACCTTTATTCCTCAGGTATTCTCTTGTATGTCTAGAGGTGAGGTGAAATTTTATATGTGGAAATTCTGACCTGGTAGAAAGAAAAAGAATGACTTTTCCTAGAGAGGAAATTTCACCTGTTTCTGCGAGGTGCTTGGGTCACTGTCCTCAGACTAACAGTCTTCTCAGCTTGTGATTAAGGACTCAGCAGATTGGATGAATTACACCTTCTGAGCCAGATGAAATTGAGCTTACAACTTTGAATTTTTAGGCAAGTCACCCTTCTTTTTCCCTGCCATCTACTTTCTCACCCAAAGCTAAGGTATTTTTATGTTTTTTGATTGGAAGGGTTTTTTGTTGTTGTACTACACAGTACAAAAGGAAAGAAACAACTAGTGTAGTGGTGTTAACTTATGAACACAGAGTAGCTGTGGTTGCTTGTACAAGACCAGCACAAGATCAGACTAGTTAAAATTCCTGGGTGGATGGGGGAGGTGTTTCTGAGATCCACTCCTGCTTGAGGAGTTATTAGTAGTTGATGGCTGCTGGGGAGGGAGAGTCTGTATTGCTGTTGTTGATGGACTTTGTTTGTTTTGCTTTTTTCAGGCATAAATCCCAGCTAGGTTTACATGCTGGAGTGGATGACCCTATCCCCATGCACATGCTGACAAAACTTACTGAACTCAGTGTTTTTTGTTTGCTTGTTTTTAATGATAAGCAGTTGAAGGAAGGTTGGTGGTTCTGGGGGGAGTTGGTGATTCTGCGAAGAGTTGGAAGGAGGGAGTAGGGGTGGAAATGATCAAAACACCTTAAATACCTGTATGTAATTCCAAAAGAATATAAAAATATTTTAAAAGTTACTGTGAAAATTAGACAACTTTTTTAATCTGAAAAGTCAAATTGTATAGGTCAGGATACCTAGAGCACAACAGAAGGAATGCTGCAGTTTATAGTGTTATATAAGTCAGAGAGTGTTGGCTGTTAATAGTCAAGGCTTTTAAAGGAAAGATGAGTCAAACCCTAAAAATATGGAAGTAATATAAAGTCAGGAACTAGTGAAGCACAGATTTTAGAGCCAGATTATTAAGGCTCCTTAAGAAATGAAAACCACGATAAATTGATAAGGGAAAAAAGGAGAAAAACCAAATTAATAAAACCAGGGATGAGAAAAGGAAATTCACTATTGACAGTAAATTTTCCAAAAGAAATTATAAGCAGCTTTATTCTGTTAACATTTTCAACTTAAGTGAAAGGTCATAATTCTTTTTAGTTTCTTGAGACAGAGTCTCTCTATTATGTAGCTTTGGCTCTCCTGGAACTTGCTAAGGTGACCAGATTGGCACTCTGCCTCCGCTTTAGAGTGCTAGGATTTTAGCACAGGGATTAAAGGCGTGCACAACCACAACTGGACAAAGTTGAAGTTCTAGAAAATCACAATTTACAAAAAAAAAAAAAAAAAAAAAAAAAAAAAAAAAGAGAGAGAGAGAAAGAAAGAAAAGAAAAACACAATTTACCCAAACTCACATGAGGAAATAAAAAATCTGTTTTGTGCTTAAGAATATCCCAGGCTTACATGTTTTCACTGGGAAGCCATTTAAGTAAAATAAAATATTATATTTAGAGAGCCTTTCCCTGAGAATTACCAAATAAACATCTCAACACCTATTATGATTTTTTTTAATCTTAATTGAGGTAAGAAAGCTAGATGTGACAATTTGTAGACAAGTTGTAGATCATTATTTCTCCACAACATGGATATAGAAATAATGAAATGTAATCTAAAAATAGATATAACCAGCATAGAAGAATGCAGTTTTTAATTTTTAAATTATAAACAGTCCATTGCTTTAGCTGAATAATGAAGTCCTTTCCTTCATATAAGAAGGAATCATATCACAAAATTCAATATTTATATTGAATACTGTTAACAAACCAAGAGAAGAGAAAAGCCTTTAATTTGTTATTGTGCTAACCATAATTGCTGTGGTTAACATAATGAGAAACTTGAATCTTGTCCACTGCCTTTTCTCTCGGTTCAGTATTGCATTGGAGCCCTGTATATCACCCTCTGCCAAATAAAATAAAATTAGTAAACCACAAAACCCAAATATATTTAGTAGCAAACTACTAAGTGATTTTTTAAAAGCAAGGCAATTAGCCATAGGATAAATGCCTCCAAAATTAGTTGGAATCTAACAGTTGCTTAAAAAAAAAAAAATACCAAATCTGATTTATAAAAGAGTAGCTGGGAATGGTAGTGGTTAGTAGCACAAGTGTGTGGCTCTCTATGTATTAGAGGCTAGCCTGGTCTATATAGGAAGTACAAGCTAGACAGGACTATGTAACAAGCTCTAACCTTTAAAAAACAAACAAAAAAGTATATGTAGAGTAGGGAAACAATACAGACTGTCCAGATACATAAAATAACTAAATGTTTCTGATATCTAATGTGGAAAAGACTTGAAAACTGAAAATTACAAAGGCATTCAGAAACATTTAAAACACTTATGTGGATAACTATTTCATGTTTATATAGAGGGAGGTTCCAGATGGTAATGTCAATTTCTCCATACTTGGTAAGTAAATGAAATACATTTGCAGTCAAAAAACCCAGATTATTATTTTCTGATATAGTAGACTTTGAATTTTTATTTCAAATGCCAGTATCTCTAAGGATCACAACTTGCTGTGATATTACATTAAGATAGTATTGGATTAGAACATTCATAGACAAAAGACAGTAGAAACGGGGCTAAAGAGATGGTTCAGTGATTTAGAGCACTGGCTACTCTTGCAAAGGAACAGGTTCAATTCCCAACATCCACATGACAGCTTACAAGATTTTTATAACTTGTGCTATGTCAACTGTGTATCAATCAAAAAAAAAGTCAAGCCTTGACTGTTATTAAATACTGTATTCAAAGGTAACTTTGAATTGCACTGTGAAACTAAAATAAAAATTGAAGTAACTCTTAGAATCACCTTTAAGTCTTTCTGTACCCTCTCCCCACCATGTTCCCTAAGCCATACATGCAAGAGTTTGTACTGTAGATATATCAGTGAGGGCTGGGCTCCACAACTCTGCATTTTGATTGTAGTTTTCTGTAATGGGTCTTCATACGTAGCAAAGAATTTTCTTGATGAGGGGTGAGGATTATACTTATCTGTGGGTGTGATGGTTTGTATATGCTTGGCCCAGGGAGTGCTACTGTTAGGAGGTGTGGCCTTCTTGGAGTAGGCGTGTCACTGAGGGCGTGGGCTGAAGACCCTCACCCTAGCTGCCTTGAAGTCAGTCTTCCACTAGCAGCCTTCGGGTGAAGATGTTGCCATGCTCTTGCCTTGATATGATAATGGATTGAACCTCTGAACCTGTAAGCCAGCCCTAATTAAATGTTGTCCTTGTAAGACTTGCCTCCGTCATGGTGTCTGTTGATAGCAGTAAAACTAAGACAGTAGGTATAAGGACAAATATTTAGAATGTGGTTAGGAACTATGCAGGTTTTGTAAAGTGGCGATTGTAGTTCTCTGCCAAGGTCCATGACTTTGCTAGCTCTAGGTAGTTGGCTAGGGTTTCAGTGCCAGGAATGTTTCCCTCTTGTTGAGTGGATCTGAAGTCTAATTTGAGAACTGTTGGCTACTCTTGGTTAAGGGCATGCCACTACTACTGTACCTCAGGTCATCCTGTCGTTGCCATGCTGGTCGTTGCTGTGATTCATAGGTATCAGATGTTTGTAAATATTGATTTATAAACCTTTGGTGAGGTGGAGTTTTAATGATGAGAATTGGAGGTAACAATTTTTTAACCTAGGAAGATTTTTAGTTGGCTTAAAGATTATAGACTTTGTGATTAGGTTATGTTTATAATATAATTTTTCTGCATAAATTCCTAAGTTTTTTTCTCTTTAGCAGTGAGCAAAAATTTTCTTAGAGTATTTAAACATACTTAGCCATTTATGCTTAGCAGCAGTAATAATATACCTAGTGGCTGATTGCTTTTTGATGTTCCTATGAATTGCAACTCTGATTAATCGCTGAGTTTGAACAGTTGTTTTTTTTTATTACTTATATGTATGTGTCTTTGTAAATCTATGTCACATGTATGTGTGTCAGATTTCTGGAAGTACAGGCAGTAATGGTACAGCCTGACATAGGTGCTCGGGACTGAATTCAGACCCTCTGGAACTGCTGTTCCAGCACACATTCCTAACTGCTGAACCACCTCTCGAGCCCAGCAGTTGTACTTTTTAAATTGCTACCCGTGAAGTCTTTTAATCACCTCTACAGTTGTTCATTTGTGGTATTTGACAGTTATATATTGAAATATTTCTTGCATAGCTTCCAACTATAGTGGTTATAGTAGTAGAACACTTGTTTTTTATAATTAGATATAATGTTTCCAGTTCTTAGTGAGATACAGGAATGGTATTACCTCTCTGTCCTTTTTTAATCATGTATTTACTAGTTAGAAAACAGGTGTAGAGAGCAATTTCTTAGTTGTATCATAAGCCAACATATATGCTTATGGGTAGGTGATAGAAGAGCTAACTGTAGTGATAAGCTGAAAGGAATAAGCTGGTATAATAAATCATTAAATGGATGCTTTGATCATTTTTCAGAATTTTTTTATATATTAATCTTTTAAAATAATGTGCTTAGCTACTGAAAATAGGGAGATCACAGTGTAAGCTAAGTTACAGTGACTTCCAAGACAGGTGAAAAAAAAGTCAATAACGTTGTAAACACATTTCACCCTTTCTCTGCTAAACCATCCTGTAAATGAATTCTAAAAGTAAGTGCTCTTACTTAGGTAAAAAAAAAAAAAAAATTCTGAAATTGCCAAAAAGCAAAAGACAGTATATTTAATATTGATCCTCCCACTTTCACATCTTTTTGTTCAAAATAAAAAGTATATTTTCATGAGATGTATAGAAAATTTTGTTCCAATATAAGAAAATTCAATATCTAAACACTTTTTTACATTGTTTATGTATGTTATCTATAGAAGGATAACTAGTCAAGTGTTGCCCTGCAGTTAACAGCAGATACCATCTCTGAAGAGCAGCCTGTTTCATATGTGGTTTTTCTTCAAGACTTCTCAGAAAGTCAGTCATGAGGGCTTAACTTCGAAGTTATTGTCATGTGAAAGAAGGCCTCAGTGACTCTTGGTAGGAAAAAGAATGATCAGTATTTCACCATGTGGCTCTTTTCATTGGGCTAGTTGAGTGATCTCCTAATGGGTCACCTGCTTCTCCTAGAGTGAGCTGAGAGAGCACAAGACGACTATAATTCCTCTTACCTAAGCTTGTGTATCACATAACCACAGTTACCTTGTCTTTAGAGACAAGTCACAATAGGGGTTCCTAATATCAAGAGCAATTATTTGTTTGAGCATCTGAATTTGACTCAATGTATGCCCAACTCCTAGCCTTCTTTCTGTTAGCATATTTTCATCAATGAAAGGAGCTCATTTATCATCTCATTATTTATTTATAATTGAAATATTATAGTGTTTTTATTATTCAGGGTTTCCTGTAGGAACAGAACTTAGAGAATGAATATGTATATATATACATATATATACATACATACACATACATATATATAGAGGGGGAGGGGGAAGAGAGGGTGAAGGAGAGAGAGATTGATTAATGACTTGCAGACAGTGGTCCAGTTAGTCCAATAATAGCTGTCTACCAATAGAAGGTCCAAGAATCCAGTAGTTGTTCAGTCCACAAGGCTTGATGCTTCAGCTAATCATTAGTGTATATCAAAATCCCAAAGAAGTAGACTCTAATACCAGAGAAGGACTTGTCCGCAAGAGCGAGAACAATCAGGCAAAAAGAGCAAGGTTCCTTTTTACACGTCTTTTACCTAGGTTGTCAGCAGAAGGTGTAGTCCAGACTACAGGTGGATCTTCCCACCTCAAAGGATACAGATTACAAATTGCTCCTTCCACTTCCAATGATTTAATTAAGAAAAAATATCCCTTACAAGTGTACCTAACCACTTGCATTTTAGTTAATTCCAAATGTAATTGACAACTAGGAATACTCATCTTAATCTGTTAGCTAATATAACAGACATGGTATACTCAAATAAAATAAAACGAGGCCATTGTAAGTTAAGTAGTTTACTGTAGGCATTCTTGTCCTATGCCCACGCTTGCCTTTCTGGTTTGTTTAGTTTAAGTTGGTATAGCTTCTCTGGAACTAATGTCATAATGTCGTGAATGAATCAGTAGTATCTGAGCTACCAATAGGTAGCTCAGGACTTCAGACTTGCCCTCCTTACAGCAACACACACAGTTTTAACTAGAACTGTATTAAAAACTCAAAGCATTCAAGATGAATAGTTATCACAAGTAGAATACAGTCATACTAATTCCAGAGAAAAATATCTTTAGAAAAATTCACAGACCAAATACTTCCAGTTTACTTTAGGAACAAACCCCAAACTGGCAAATTAATAATTTAATCTTGACCCATAAGTATAAACTTTACTGTGTGCCTTCTCCCTGTTCCAGTTTTCATACTTCAGAGAGGTATGGAAACAGATAAAAACTGTCATAGATGTTTGATTATAATGACATTAGAGAAAACTGCTATATACAGAGACGTCATCTATTTAACACAAGAAATGTTATTGAAAATAATTAAGAAAAGAGGGGAAAGAAAGAAAAATAATTGTAAATTGCTATAGAGAGTAAAGGAAAGCTAGGAAAGTGATTTAAATCTCTCAGTCTATAGAATGAAAATATAGACTTTTAAAAACAAAAGACTAATCCATCCAATTATGATAGACTAATGAGGTTGTTTTATAACATACAAAGAAGTTAAAGTTTGCCTTCTCCATAAACTGTCTGAAATAATTATTTGGGAATATTCTACAAAAGGGGCAGGAAGGTGGCGGGAGGGACATAATTCAGCATGCAGTCATGCAGTCAAAAGATACCACAACACTAATTGGTAATGGGTCTTCACATTTAGATCAAGATGTTGAAAGCCTTTTAAGAATTTTGGTTGGTTGGTTTTGGTGTTGTTTGTTTGTTTTAGTCAGGATCTAACTGTATAGTTCTTACTGGCTTTGCTATTGGATTTGTAGACTAGGCTGGCCTCAAACTCATAGTGATCTGCCTGGGATTAAAAGTGAGCAGTTTCATATCCAGTTTAAGAGTGTCTTTAAAGGGAATTTTTTTACACATGGTACTTTTTATGATTCCTGTTGTTTCTAATTCCTTTTCTTGCATCCACATTCCTATCAAGGTTTTGAAGTCACTAGTGCTGCTTTAACAATACCTCTAGAATCTCCTTTCTTACCATCTACTAGTTGTAGGTCTCATCATAGTTTACTGTTTGACACGTGTTCACCACTCTAAAGGAGGTGGGACCTAGTGAAATGGTGCCAATAAATGAGGTTGACTAAAGTCTTATGCAATAGCTAACTCTATTCAGAACACCAGACTATTTATACTTGTAGGGCTAAGAGGAGTCACATGAGTAAAGTATACAATCATAAGTGAACAAGTGATTGAGTACTTGGTGGGTAAGCCATACATGACAGGCAAGCCATAGATGGCAAGAACATGTTTTTCTATACAGGTATATAAACAAGTAACAATAACCAGTTGTAGTGAGTAATTTGAAATAAGCTCACTCCTTATGTGGTACACCTAGAAGGGCTACAAAAGCATGATTCAGGAACAATTTGTTTTGAAGAAACTGAGGTCACAAGACTCTTTATCTTGGTTCCTTGGAGTTATGTCATAGGCACTCAAATCTCAGATGACTCCCTCCATTCTTTACCTTGTTTCTTTATCTCACCCTTTTTGATTTTTTTTAAAATGCAGACTATTCAGAGGAATTTTGATTTGAGACCTTGTAGATAAATCTAATTGCCATTGGATGCGTGAGTATCCTATAAGCAAGCAAATTCCAAACATAACGAACAATAACAGAACAAGGGAAGCATTGCATGTAGTACTCTGCTGCCAAGGACAGGGATCTGAACGGTGTCCAGTACTATTGATTACTTATTATATTGGTAAGAAAGATCTAGGAGAATACCTTTCAGAGTGACCCATGTGATTAGTAGTTCTGGTCTCTTGTAGAACATAAGGCCATATTTCCCCTTTAATAGAAATATAAATGTTATAATGTTCTATATAGATAGGAAGTGATTAAAATCCCAAGTAAAAATTGAATGCAGTCCCTTCTTCGGATGAATAAATGAGTCTGTTACAGTCATAAACACAGAATCACTAGTAAAGGTAACAGGAGCTGGATCCATCCTATCTAAATGTTGAAACAGAGGAGAGTGAGGACCATAAGCCCAGTATTCATGCTCAGAGGCACTCAGTGCAGACTCACAGGTCAAAGTAGCTACCATCATCAGAAAACAATTCTCAGGTGATATAAGGCTCTGTATATTGTAGAATAATCTCTTCCTTGGTGCATAGGGCCTTAACTTGGCTCCAGGTGGGCCATCTTGACTTCTGATGATATATGGTCGATACTCTCATTTTGTCCTTGAGCTAGATGGAGTTTTGCTGTCTTTCTGGTGACTTTCATTGTCTCCTTACCCTCCACAGCCATCATTGATGGACTGGGGCCAGAGGAGCCTAAGAGGCCCAAAGAGGAATCCATGATGTTTCAGTGGATCAGTCTACAATGAGAGATGCAGACCCCTTTCCATTGTTTTTTATGTCTGAAAAGTAAATACAGGGCAGGTTAATTCCTCAGCTTGCTTATTTTATTCTCTCTGAAGTAAAACCAGGGAAGTATGTTACTGGAAATATCCTACAACATAAGCAGAACCTGAAACAATATTTAAGAGTTTATGAATTAGCTGCCATAGGTGAATCAAAACTATTTAGTTCCATGTGTTGGACTGAGGAAAAAGAATATCTAGATCACGAATCCCACCTATATCATTAGATGAGCCATCAATAAGGTGCCTGTCTACAGGATATCAGATGGTTGAATATTTTTATAATCACAAATTCAGTTCATAGAAGAAAATGCTATAGCTTGCCAACTGGATAGTCATTTCCTATCCTTCCATATTAATCTACAAATGAAATTTGAAAGATCATAGTTATGTAATACTCTTTATTCAAGGCAGCAGACTATTTTTATACTGGGCTAGGAGGAGTCACATGCGTAAGGTATACAGTCACAAGGGTAAGTTACACTTGGAGAGTAAGCTCCATGCCTCAAAACCATGTTTTTCCGTAGAAGCATATGAACAAATAACAGTAGCCAGTTGTAATAATAATCTGAAGTAAACTCACTCTTATTTGCTACACCAGAGAAGAGCACAAAAGTATAGTCCGAAACCAATTCTGTCATTTTGAAGAAACTGAGGTCACAAGACTCCTGTCTTGGTTTCTTGATGTTTTCTCAAAGTACTCAAAAATCTCACATAGCTCCATCCTTTTTTTTTTCCCCCCATTAATTTATATCCTGGTCACAACCCCCTCCTCCCCAGTCTAACCCTCACAAATCCCTCCCCGCTTCACTACCCCCTCTTCTCAGAGAAGGGGAAGCCCCACTTAGTTACTACCCTGCCCTGGGACATCAAGTCTTAGCCGGACTAAGCACAGCCTCTCCCAACGAGGCCCAACTAGACAGTCCAGCCAATGGCAGACAAGAGTCAGAGACAGCCCTCACTCCAGTTGTTAGGAGATGCACATGAAGACCAAGCTGCACATATTACAAATGTGTGGGGAGCCTAGGTCCAGTCATTCATGCTCTTTGGTTGATGGTTCAGTCTCTGTGAGCCCCTATGGACCCAGGTTAGTTGACTCTAGGTCTTGTGGTGTCCTTGGCTGCTCTGGCTCCTTTAAGTCTACTCCTGACTCTTTCACAAGATTCCCTGAGCTCCATGTGATGCTTGACTGTAAGTCTCTGGATCTCTTTCTTTCTGCTGCTAGATGAAGCCTCTCAGGAGACAGTTACGTAAGCATAGCAGACAGTATCATTAATAGTGTTAGGGGTTGGCTCTCTCCCATGGGATGGGTCTCAGGTTGGAGTCACTTATTGGTTGACTGTTCCCTCAGTCTCTGCTCCATTTTATCCCTGCACATCTTGTAGGCAGGACACTTTGTAGGTTGAAGATTTGTGGGTGTATTGATGTTCATTCTTGGACCACATTCTGAAAAGCACACTTGAAATTCTTTCTTCTTCACATCTACAATTTTCAGTCCCTTTCTCTTCACTGGCCTCTGGTTGGTTTGTCTTCACATTTGAGGCTTATCCTCTTAGTGCTGTAAAAACCTCAAAATTATACTAATTGCTCAGAATTCTCCAGTTAAGTCCAGTCTTGGATTTAACACAATTCAATGTGTAGTAGTTCTCTTTTGTTTAACACATTCAAAACTAAACTCAAGGTATTTTGTCCAAATTTGCAGCTGTTTTCTTTGTTACTTAGTGGCAAACACTAGCTGCCCAGGCTTCAAAATGAACCCTGTGCCTTTTCTATCTTCTTGTGCCTCTAGTTCGCACTATGTCAGAACTCTTTTTCGCTACTCATTTATACCCTAGTCTAAAGCACTCTGATCTTCTGCTGTTAGTACTTTATTGACCTTGTACCCAGGCTTCCTGACAGTGGCCTCCCCCACAACCCTGTCCCCACTCTCCTCCCCTCCCCTCCGAGCATTTAAGATATTTGACTAAGTAGCCAGGTTAAAACAGAAGTCAGATGAAGTCTCTTTGCTCAGGACTGTTCACTGTCTTTCAATCTCAGAGTGAAAGCCCACATTTCTCCCATTAGCCTATAGGAGACTCTATGGGGAGTTACATTATATAACCTTTTTTTATACCTAGAATGTTCTTTCCAAGTGTTTCCCTCCTCTCTTCTGATGTTTGAGTCAATGATTCCCTCTCAATAAAATTCCTCCCTCTAATAACTCTTTGTTCTTGTGGCGGTTTGTATATGCTTGGCCCAGGGAGTGCCACTCTTAGGAGATGTGGCCTTCTTGGAGTAGTTGTGTCGCTGTGGGTGTGGGCTTCCTGGAAGTCAGTATTCTGCTAGCAGCCTTTAGATGAAGAAGCAGAACTCTCAGCTCCTCCTGCACCATGCCTGCCTGGATGCTGCCATGTTCCTTCCAACCTTTATGATAATGGACTGAACCTTTGAACTTGTAAGCCAGCTCCAATTAAATGTTGTCCTTATAAGATTTGCTTTGTCTGTTCACAGCAGTAAAATCCTAACTAAGACAGTTATTTAATTTAGGATAAAGGAATACAGTATGTCTTTATTCCTTATTTTATTTATATTTGGCACTGTAGTCTTAGGTCAACAGATAAATTCATTCATTTTATAATGCTTATATTCTCAGCTCTGAAAATAGTGCTTGGAACATGTTTGAATATAGGCTGTCCTAAGAAGACTTTGGATAAAGTATTTGTGATATGAACTTAGCACTTTGAGGATTTTTAAAGATTGCCATGTACTACACAGTGATCTGTGAGAGGTCATTTCAGACTTTCTTATGAAGCAGTGATAATGAGAACCTGTGGTTTTTGGCAGCATGGTAAAATTACGGTTTTTATATATGCCTTTGATTTGATCCAGATGCATTAGAAGATGGCATGTCCCACAATATGTGATTTTTATGAATAAATGTAGATATGAGTAACAGTAGTCAGGCATAATGGCCTAGCTGTAGAGTGCTTATCTAATAATTTTGTGTTGATGATAGAAAATTGGTGGTAGTTTTGGTACTTAAATATTAAAAGTGTTTAAATAAGAAAAAATATGTTAAACTTAAAAGAAACTTGTTGAATGATAAGTTGTAGTCTGGTTTAGACTGTGTAATAGCATTAAATTATCTGATCATAATGGGTAAGTACATCACTATTTATATACTTTAAATATTTCAGTTTTCCATTAAACATTTTTAAGGTGAAGATTGTAGTTTTAGGCTTAACAAGAATTTTGCTAATGAGAGCTAAATGAAATGGAAAGGCTAAAGTAGCATAGTAGACACTGACATAGTTAGGCCACTCTTTTAGTTTATTTCAGTTGCTGTGATAAAACAATGACCACAAGCAATTTGGGGAGGGAAAGGGCTTATTTGGAGTGCAGGTTACAGTCCATTATTGAAGGGAAACAAGGCAGGAGCTGAATTGGAGACCATGGTAGAATGCTACTTACCTGAATGCTTTCTCAGCTTGTAGTCTGGGACCTCCTGTTCAGAGATGGCATTGCCAAAGTGGGCTGTGCCCTCATCAGTCATTAGTCAAGAAAATGCTCCTCGATCTGCCCACAGGCCAGGCCACTGTACTGTGGAGAATTCCTTAACTGAGGTTTCCTTTTGTCAGATGTATCTAGCTTTGTGTCTAGTTACACAAAAACTAACTAACTACTGCCCAGTTGGTTCATCAATAACATATTTGATTATTTACTTACAAGTTGCATGATTGTTTGGAGTGTTTGTGTGTTTGTTGTTGATTTTGTCAAATCAGGTTATACTTTTCAAAGTAAATAAAAGGTCAATATCTTCACTAATACTAGTTTTGCCATTTTTGATTTACTCTCTTATTTTATTACTAATACTTTGTTTAATGCACTGTTTCCTTATAGGAATTATTGCAGCTTATTCACTGTGCAAGAAGAAACCAAATTA
>JADRCD010227682.1:0-11991 GCA_019843815.1 Montemys delectorum
CAGAAGAGGGACATGGAATAACAGAGGCAATTAAGAGTAATCCTTAAAACACCAATTCACTCTGAGAAAGAAAGGTGCGCGGAAAAGAAGGGCTCGGGTCCTGTACAGGCGGCACACAAACCAGCACAGTGAAGCAAGAGTTTTAATAAAGTCCTGCAACTAGTGAGCAAGGACGACTGTGGTGACCGGGCACCACCACCCCAGCACAGTGCATGGCTCTTGGCACACAACCAAGAACTTTTCTCTGAATGGAGGTTCCGAGTCTTGAAACTACGAGCTTCTTCCCAGAGACCCAGACATCTAGCGGGACAGCAGGGCGGGCCG
The DNA here is from genome assembly GCA_019843815.1 of Montemys delectorum. NCBI lineage: Eukaryota > Metazoa > Chordata > Mammalia > Rodentia > Muridae > Montemys > Montemys delectorum. The sequence goes on from JADRCD010227682.1 coordinate 325, forward strand.
AGAGCGGAGAAAGCAGGTGCAGCAGTCCCAGGCACGTCTCGGCGCTGGGATCCGAGTTCAAAGGCTGCCCTCCGCCCTCCCACGGCACTCACCCGGATGCCCTTCACCACGGTGATGTTCTCGTTCTCGTCCGCCTCGAAGGTGACCCGGCGGGTGCTAGCGGTCCCGCCCATGGCTCCTGCTTCTGTCCCCGCAGAGTCTGAGGCGTGGACCTACGAGCAGGTCGGGACCCACGCGCACACTTGCGCGTGAAAGCCCGGGACGCTTCCCTTGCGGGACAGGAGCAAGGCCACGACCTCAAAAAGCAAGGAGAAGGCGCCGGTCCCAAAAGCCCGCCTCCTCCGGTCACGTGCCAGAAGTAGGGCGGCTCGGGTTAGCCCGAGAAGAAAGCTGCCCGCCTCTTATCGGAAGGTGCAGTAGGATTGGCTGGACTGGACCCGGATACTATGGCAACAGGTGGTGCTTAACAGGGCTTCCGGAGCCTCTAAGAATAATGGGAATTGTAGTCTCGATCTGGAGCGATAGGCGCTGTGACAGGTCTCACTCCCTACGCTGTAAAGTGAGCAGAGCAGTCTGGGAGTTGTAGTCTTGACGGCCCTGGAGGCGTCCTACTGGTCTACTTTCAAGGAAGTTTGTTCACCTAACCAGTTTGTTTTGCAGGTTACTTTAGAAACTTGGGTCAGTTAAGTAAATACAGGCTCTCAAAGGTAGATATTGAATATGCACTCCCCTAAACAAGCAATTTTTATATTCCAATTCACAAACCTCTAACAACTAAACTTATCATTTTGCCATTTAGTCTTTTAAAGGGCCTGATACTACATTTGCTTACGTTCCTATCTTATGGCTTAGGTATTTGTCAGTCTGTGTGAAATGCAACTTTTAATGTAGGGCTTTCAAATCTACGTGCAAAAATACACAGGAAAAATTATTTTCACAAAGATACAGACAGAACACTGCTTCCGACATTTGTGTCTCTTATTCACTTACATAAGATCACAGGATGATTAGGCAAAGAAGAGTAATCAGTTCATGGAGGAATATATTTGGTTTTGTTGTTGTTTGGTTGGTTTTGTTTTTTGTTTGTTTGTTTGTTTGTTTGCTGTTAAACACTCTTGCTAAAAGTACAGTATGAGCTTAGATTTATGGATCCAGAGAAATAATCTTTAATTTAGAAATTGGATGGATGGGGCTGCAGATGTATGTGCAATGCCCCAGGCCTGAGCTATGTGAGGGAGGAGAAAAAACAAAAAGGAAGAAGGAGAGTGAGGGAGACAGGGAGGGGAAGGTGGTAGAGGGGAGGGGACAGAACTAGCAGAACAAAAATATCTTTTTTCAATTCGCCTTTTTCAACATGGAAAGACACAGAACAAAGCATACCATGGCATCCTCCCATGCCAAAGGCTTCCACAACATTGAAGAAATATTTTTGAGCTTCAGTTATTTGTCATTATGTCAGAATCTGTACAGCAGAGACTGTGTCTCTCCCATCGCTATATCACAGTATACAGTAGCAGTGTCCCTTCATCTCATTATATACTTCTTTTCAACATATGTGCTCTAAATCACGTGATATTCTCCTGCAGTTCTAAGACTGTCTGTTCCTTCCCTTGTCCTCAAGTTACATCACAGTTGAACTTGCTTCTGTCAAAAACCCAAATACACAGGGATTGCTGTTCCTTACATTGTGTCCTCCGCATCCACAAACACAACCTCCTCACTTCCTACCCCATATCCAGTGTAAGTTGGAGGGTGCTACATACAACAGGTGCTCAGTACATACTTACAAAATTAGAGGCTTCCATGCAGAGAGTGGAGAGATAAAAGTACCACTTGTTAACAAGGATGAAGGCCAAGCCTGAGAAGGCAGTGGATGCCTTCCGTTAGGTAGAGCACAAAAAAGCATCCAGATGCTCTCCTCAGGAAAGGATCCAGAATACTTCCAAACTCCTAGTGTATTTCAAGCAACACTAAAGAAATCTTCTTTTAAAAAATTTAAAACATCTTGGGGCTGTCGAGATGGCTGAGTGGGTAAGAGCACTGACTGCTCTTCCAAAAGTCCTGAGTTCAAATCCCAGAAACCACATGGTGACTCACAACCACCCGTAATGAGATCTGACACCCTCTTCTGGTGTGTTTGAAGACAGCTACCGTGTGCTTATTTGTAATAGTAAATAAATCTTTAAAAAAAAAAAAAAAAGAAAAGCATCTTATGAGAGTGTTGGGGGATTCCCACAGTGACAATACCATTCTCCCCAGGCCAGTTCTGAGGCCCATCATTCCTACCATCTCCTCCAGAACTACTGAGAACCAATGGTCTCCCCTTCTCTCTGACTATAGCTTCTTCATGGCCATTTAATACCAAGGCAGCATTCTAAAGCCAGAAACATAGGAGGGAGAATGCAAAGGTTGGCTTAAATGAAAAACAGAACTCAAACTTGAACCACTTAGATTCTATCTCCCTTTTCTCTATTTTTGGCATCTATCTCCCTTTTCTCTATTTTTGGCACCGAGTCCTCAAGTTTCAATGTGAAATTCACAGCACACAAGAGGAAAAGCAGAGCAGCTTGGTTAATGAGTCTGAACTGGGACACATCACGACAGACTAGAGAAAGGTGACACAGGAACCGTAAGCAAAATAAAAACATCCAGATGGAAAGAAAGAAGCAAAACTGCCTCTGTTATACATGTCATGATCTTATAAATAGAAAAAAATCTCAAAGAATTTACTAAAAAAAAAAAATCATGTTTTAAAGTTCAGCAAGGTTGCAGAATATAAGTTCAAAAAACTTCCTGTGTAACTCTATACACTACAACTAGTAAGCCAGAAAGAAAATGAAGAAATCAAATCCATCAGGAATAGCATCAAAAATAGCTCAAATGTCCACTTATTGATAAATGGATAAACATGACTCAGCATTTCCAGATAATGGAATAGTATTGAATAATAAAAAGATACAAAGTGCTGGGATATGCTACAATATGGAAGAACCACAGTATTATGTCATAAAATGAAACATTATGCCAGGGGCTAAAGAGAAGGCTCAGTAGTTAAGAGCCCTTGATGCTCAGGTTCAGTTCCCAGAGCCCATGTGACAGCTCATAACTGCTAGTAACTCAAGTTCTCAAGAATAAGACCCCTCTTCTGAGCTCTGCAGGCACCAGGCATACACTTGCAACTCAGACAGATAGACAGACAGACAGACAGACATAATACATACTTGATATAAATAAATGTATTTTAACTCTTCCCAAGAAAAACCTCATACACAGAAAGACTATATATTATGTGATCTATGGAAAGCAAAAGTAGATTGGGTTTACGGGCCTGGGAGGGTGAGTAGAAGATAGGGTTTTAATTGGTACAGTCTTCACTGCAGAGCTGTTGATAGAACAGGCTAAAATGAGTTCATGGTGATGGTTCTACAGCCCCACCAATACCCTGAAACTGACCACTTTGTGCACTTAAAATAATCTTTTTTGACATGTAAGTTCACATTAATAAAGAAGGACAGAAATTTATTTAGCATTCAATAAAGTCAAAGGTGAAAGGTTTTTAATAAATAGGTGAGACTTGAGACAGAGGTCAGTGGCAGAACATTTGGCCAGCATGGACAAAGCTGTAGTCTTAGCATCAAAAAGAGTGTGCTGAGTAAGGAGCTGGCTGTAACCATAGGGACCCAAGTTCAGATCCCTAGCACCCATAGTAGAAGCTAGGAGAGAAGGTGAGGCACTGTGATGCACTTCCTAGGGCTCCTAGGGCTTTCAGTTCCGCTGAAAGGATGAGTTGCAGATTCAGTGAAGAGACTGTGTCTCAAAATCTAAGGTAGAGACACTACTGAGGAAGACATCGGGATATCAAATGTTGACCTCCATATGTATCCATTCAGACGCTCTCTCTCTCTCTCTCTCTCTCTCTCTCTCTCTCTCTCTCTCTCTCTCTCTCTCCTCTCTATCTGCCTCTCTCTGTGTACTTCTGTACTCTGTACTCTCTCTGTATCTCTTCCTCTCCTACTGCTGCTGCTGCTACCGTATTACAAATGTAGTTACGTGCACAATATCGAATCAGTCAAAATCCCAGCGTGGATGACAAAGGGCACATAAGGACCTAGATAAGGAGTTATTGGCAAGTGATTGCTTCTAGGGAAGGAAGAGTCCTTCTTCCTCAGTTGAGTGGCCCCAGGTATGTTGTCCACAGCCCACTAGACAGCCTCTCAGCTGTGTGCATAATGGCAGCCCTAACTGGACTCAGTGAGTTATATATTTTTTCAAAAAGAATTATTTTTAAAAAGAGGACATGAAATTTGAAGAAATCGTGTGAGAGGATCTGAAGGGTGTAGCTAAAGGTGGAGAGTGGGAGATAAATATGATCAAAATACATTGTATAGATGTAAAATAATTTAAAGAATATATAAATATAGTTTTTAATAAATGAGGATCATTGATTAGTAGAATAAAAGACTATGGAGAGACCAGCATGAAGTGAGTTACAGCTTAGTCCCACAACTCAAGATACTCATGCCTCCCGAGGTTTCCAGAGTTTCTTAGAACTTCTTAGAAGTTCTTTATAACGGCTGATCTTAACTAAGCTCCTGCTTGTCCTCCAGCTCCTCTCTGCCTGCTCCTGGCGTAACAATAGCTCTACCAAAGACTCTCCTTAAGCATAAGCCTACCCAAACATCAGCAGAGCAACCCAGGACTCCCCTCAGCCTCCTCCCCAGAAACAGGAGTCCAAGGAGGAGTGAAAGAGAACAACACCATCCTTTGTAGCAGAGGCAAGATCCAGGTAGCTTAGTTCTTCACAGATCTTAGCCACTGTGATAGCTAAGCTTGGCTGTCAACTTGACTGGATCGGTAATCAAGTAAGAGATACACTCTGGGTGGGTCAGTGAGAATCTTTCTGGGAGAAGTAAGGGCAAAAGCACTCCTCTGGTGTGTGTTGAGGGGGGAGGCACCTTCTAGAAGATGCCCAGATATGAAGAGGTCAGAGGGAACAGCTAGTGATTTTTCTTCTGATCACCTTTCCTCCTTGCCATTGTGTGCTTCCATTCTGTTGCTGGCACTGCTGTGGCCATATTTGCTGACACTTGAGCCCAGCTTCTTTCTTCCACTGTGGACAGAAGACCAGTGGGCACTCAGGCTAGGACGGCTGAGAGTTCCTTGTGGCTGAGCAGCTATATATTTCTGTTTCGCCTGTATACAGACAGCTGTTGTTAGACTACCCAGACCACACTGTGTAAGGAAGGAGGAAGGGAAGGAGGCACAGAAAGAAAGAGAAGAAAGGAGGGAGGGAAGAGAGAATGGTGGGAGGGAGAAAAGGAAGGAGAAGGAAAGAAAAGAAGGAGGAAAAGAAAAGCAGGGGAGAGAAACAAGGAAGGAAGGAGGGAGAGAGGGGGTGGGAAGAGATTGTTGCCCATCATCCCTTCCCCTGGAGGAGGGAGGTAAGGATGGAAAACACCCATCTAGACTCGTAAGCCATTCCACTGGGATGCAAGATATTTCCAGTGGAAAGAAAGCGGGTAGGATACACTCTGATTTGTCAATCCCCAACTTTCAAGCAGAAATTGCTAAAAGCAAAATCTTCTCTTCAGCTGCTCCCTTACAAGTCCCTTGACTGTCCCTAATCACCGGGCCAGGAGTATAGGGAGACTCGGAGGCAAAGGTGAAAGAACAATGCCTGAGAAGGTAGATAGCCCAGGTCCTGGTCCCTGGCCAGCACAGCTAATGAGTGCGTTCTTCATCACACTACAAGAGCCCTCTCATAGCTCTTAAAGAGCACTGCAGCTCCACAGCAGAGCACTTGGGATCGATGGTCCGGCCTGAAATTGAATGTAGATATACCAATCTTTCTTTCTGAGCTAGAAATTGAAGCAGTTGCTCTGACATTAGTCATGTACTTAGAGAGACAATTAAACACAGTCCTTGAAACCAGGATGATGCTAGAAAATCTAGGCCATATAGTTGCCATAGTTATAGCTAGCCAATTAAAATCACTGGAAAGAGCTGCTATGGGTGGATTCAGTCAAGATGAGCACATGCTGAAATTATGGACTAGGACATGATTGATGGACTGTCATGGAGTCCCAGCTTTCAAACTCCTCCCATCTATAATTATACCAAAAACCAAATGAAAACAGAGAAATTCTAAACAGTCATTCTCCCTGCGTGTGAGCATTTGTGTGTGTGCGGGAGTGCACATGTCCTCCTGTGACATATTTGGAATATAAGAATTTTAAGTAGTACATTTAAGGAGATTACAAACTCAAAATAGCATAAAACAAGCCGCAATAAGTAAGTGGCATTCCCAAGTGCAGGATAAAGATGTGGCTTTTGGCATAGAACATATCAGTAACAGCGCAAACAGCAGTCTTCACTGAGCTATCCATGCCTTGAGTAAAATCATGAGAGAGCAGTCCCTCACTTCTCAAGAATCTCTCTATCTATCTCCAGCTTCCAGTAGATAGAACCTTCACTGTTAATGTCTGGCTCATAATAAACTGTGCATGCTGTGCCTTTGCCTTCCAATAGGGTGAGCCCTGGTGACTATTCTGCTTAACAGACACCACTTAACACTATATAGCTAAAATAAATTCTGCACATGGCCCATACTCTTGACAATGCCCCACGATTTCCTGGTATGCCTGGCATAAAGTTTATTCTAGAGCAAAGCCCTTACACAGTTTATAGCCGGTTTCTAAGCAGCCACTTTCTGTCACTGCCTGGATATTCCTCTACTTGGCTTTTTTCATTTTTATAGGTTTTCCCTGACATCTCATTTCTTTCCTCTTCTCTGTATGCTCATCAAATTATAGTGGCTGGAATACTGTGTGTTGGGGTAAAGACGTGGAGGGAGGGGTTGACAGGGAGAAGTGAGCACAGACAGGGAGAAACAAACCCTGCCTAGTTCCTATCTCTTTCAAACTCGAGCCCTGCCAATGTCCCAAGGCCCTCTGATTTCCTTTGCACAGGATTAGAGTAATCATCTCTGACGAGCTGAGCATAAGTCAGAAGAGACTCATCTCTCATCCCTACCCCTTAAACAAGCACAAACATTCCATCTGTCATCTCTCCTGAATGGCTTCTCTGGCCTTGATGAATTTTCAAGCCATTTTTACTTGAGAGCACAGGGACCTTCTCCTAACCCTTTAACAATATCTACCTGTCATGGAATTTGAGAGATTTCAGAAATGCAGGCTGTTAGCCTCTTTACTTCCAAATAACAAATGCTTGAAATGCATCAAGGTTATCTGAGCCCTTCTGCTGAGAGGTTAGACAGCAGAGAAATGCGTGTTTACTGATGCTAATACTGTAGAAATAGCAGCCGTGCACACTAAGATGTTGGTACCCAGCCTGGGATGCTTGTTTCGCTGCTGTCCCACCTCAGGACCATCCACGGTGATGTGGCTGATCTTCCAATGCCAGTAAAGCTCAGTTTGGCGTCCATATTCCAAAGCAAACTCTTTTCCTCAACACTCAATACTCTAGCTGCTATAGTTTGACAATCAAATGGAGAGAAGAAAAGAATCCCAACCCTTGGCCCAGAATAGGAGATTGGACAGTGTATTCTTGTGATGGAACTCATGGGATTTGAAGTGGAAATAATCTTTACAACCATCTGATCTGCTTTTTCAAAATTTTCATTTTTTAAAAAATGCTACTTTTAATCATACATACATGTGGAGAGGTGTGTGCATGTGAATTCAAAATCCCACTGAGGCCAGAAGAAGGCATCGGACCCCCAAGCTGGAATTTCAGGCAGTTGTAAACAGCCCAGCATGGGCAGCTGGGAACTGAACTCCAGCCCTCCACAAGAGCAATATGCACTCATAATAGCTGAACGGTATCTCCCCAGTCCCCAGCCATCATTTTATTTTGCAGATGATGGAGCTCACACTCAGAGAAAATAACTGAGCTGCTCAGGGAGTCCATGATGCCCGGTGACATCAGAGCCGTTCAGTCTACTACTTTGCCACCACCTCCAATTCCTCTCTGATGGAAACTGCCCTCACGAGCCTCACCTGCCAGGATTCTGAGGCCTGATAAAGGGCACTGCAGCAGCCACTGGAACCAAGGGAGATGAGATTAATAAATGGAGATTGAAGTGGAAGTTTCTGGATCTGTCCACGTGATGCAGACTCACATGGTGCTTTGCCAAGGCAAGATCCATGGGAGGACCCAGGATGTGTGGAGTATAAAGAGGACTCGATGGACAGTGATGAGATGCTTGTGTAGCTAGCCCTGCAATGCTCCATTGGTCTGTGTCTTCGATCATCTTCACAACACTGAGAGAGGCCCAGAAGAGAACGTCTCCTGGTACCACAGCTGGCTCTGGTCACTCCCACCAACTTGTGCTGATTTGGCAGAGGCCTGACTTTTTCTGCTGCTGATTTGTGTTTGGCATCCTGACACTACTGAACTAGACTGCTGGTATCCTGACAAATGGAGACTGGAATTGTCCCAAAGAACTACTTCTAAACAAATCCACATCCCTTTGTCCTATTGACCATCTTTTCTCTCCTACCCTTGAATGATGAGCTAGAAGGGGCAGGGGCTGAAGTATTTGAGAATCCTTATTAAAAGTAGGTCTTTAAAAATTTAAGCCTCTAGGAGATGGCAATGGTATACAGTTGTGTGGTGCACATATAGGCCTTAGCTACAAGGGTGACAGGTCCAGTATAAAGCCAGGTCCCTCCCCTGTGGAGACCCCAGAGGCTTCACGCAATTCATCAACTTATCATGCAGTTCCATTTCAGGGAATACACACACACACACACATACACACACACACACACACACACACACACACACACACACACATCAGATACAAGAACTTAAGTCTACCAAAAACATATAGAGCAGTGGTTCTGAACCTTCCTAATGCCGCTTTAATACAGTTCCTCATGTTGTGACTCCCAGCCATAGAATTATTTTCATGGCTAATTCATAACTGTAATTTTGTTACTGTTATGAATTATAATGTAAATATTTGGTATGTAGAATGGTCTTTGGCAATCCCTGTGAAAGAGTCATTTGACTCCTCCCAAAGGGGTTCAAGACCCACAGGTTGAGAAATACTGATAGTGGACCATCCATCATTCACTCAAACCCCAAGGCAGCAAACAATGCAAGGGCTCACGGATCTAAGAGTGGCACAAGGAAAGGCTTTACCACAGTGGAAACAAAACAAAACAAAGCACACAAGTACTGTTAAAATTAACATAGCTGAATATGATAGGAATACTGCTGAACCAATGGAAGAAAATACAAAATAATACATGTTGCATAAGACCATGTGCATCGTGTTAAGAACAGGGCAAAGCCTACAGGTGGCACTCATGGGCCAAAGAGCTTGATGGATTTGACCGAGGGTGTGGGATCAGTCACAACCACACAGAGACAGGACAAGAACATTGAAAACATACCTTATTAGGCAGTGAGATGGCTCAGCCCATGAAAGTGCTTGCTGTCAAGACTGACAACTTGAGTTTGATTCTACCGACCCACACACATGATGTAAGAGAAACTGATTCACTCAAGTTGTCCTCTGACTTCCACATAACTATTGTGGCATACACTCATGCAAGTGTGGCACACACACACACACACACACACACACACACACACACACAACTGACAGTAAAAGACTTCAGGAAGTATTTACCTTTGTGAGTGGAGCTCATCTAGCAAGAGCACTAAGGAAGCTTTTGCTATGTCACAGAGGTTCTAGTCACTAGCTGTGTGTCTCCTGTATCGTGTGCGTATCTGTAAAAATTTATTAAGCTCTATATTTAAGATTCGTTCACCTGTCCACAAATAAGATGTAAGCAATACTTCAATTGATGATTTTTTTTTTTTTTAATTTAGAGGTAGAGAGAAAGCAAGACAGGGAGATCTGCTTGGGAGAATATGTTTTAGGGGATGATTGAATCCTCTACTGGAAAATTGAGATTCATGGTACTTTATAATTAACAAGAACATTCTAGGTCTATTATAGTCATTCACCTGTGAAAAGAGAGTCGGAAGATGGAAAAGAGGATCCATGGGACAGACATGTCCCAAATCATCCCAAATTGAAGGAAATGTCACAGAGAAACTTGAAGCAGGGGCATACTGGAGTCAGTGCCCACACCCAGTGACACTTAGCTGATGTAGATGATTTGGATACAGCATCTTGGCAGTTTGAAATTGATGAATGTGGGAATAGCTTCACCATGGAAGACAAACATTATAAAACTGAACTTGCATTTTCTTCTCGGCCTGGCTATTTAACAGTTGGTAATCCATGTGATGGTGCCAGGATCACATAGATATCCAAGAGTAAATAGGGTATCCCTTATGTTTTCAGGTTTCACATTTATGGATCCAAAGAAGTTATCAAAAATATTTTGGAGAGGGTAAAGAGATGAGCCAATTTTTAATAGTGTTTATGGCTCTTCCAAGGGACCCAAGCTTAGTTCTTAGTACCAGAATGAGCAGGTCACAATAGTGTGTAATTCCATCTCAAGGGATCCATAGTCCTCTGCTGGCTTCCCTGGGCACCTGTACTCACATACATGGGGGAGCATGCATGTGTATGTGTGGTAGGGTTTGTACCCCCCCACACACACATACTGCTGAGTTGCACTGCTGCTGCAGAAGGGACTGTGTGACATAGTTCCTGTCCCTGGAGCAGAGCCATCAGGGTGTGGGTCTCCACAAGTGCTGATGCTTGCTAGGTATAAGGCTTGTTTGTATAATAATGTGCATAATTTACTTTATGTTTTTTAATTTGGGAAATATTCTTCCTGCCAAGGTTAATGACTCCATGATAATTAGAAACAGTAGGTGTCTGGAAGGCAAAGGTGTGTCTAATGTCCTCAGCAAAATGGTAAATGCTGTGACCTTCAAGACAGCCTTTAAGGCTGTGGGAAAGAACTCTGAAAACATGAGTTCAAGAATTTATAATTTCTCAATTATGCAAAATATAAGGATGAAATTCAAATTGTATGAGGGGCTTCACAGACCTAAAAAAACAAAGACAGCTTAATTAGTGAGCCAGCTTGTCGGAAAGATACATAGGCAGGCAGATTCCTGAGTTCAAGGTCAGCTAGAGACAGATCGAACTTAGTTCCAGGCATGGTGGGAATGATGATCTCAGTAGGATCCCACCAGCTAGCTTATTGCTTGTGCTTACAATGGCAGGCAGATCTGTAAATTCATTTGCTATGTTAAAAAATATACTTGCTGCCTGGCGGTGGTGGAGCACACCTTTAATCCCAGCACCTGGGAAGCAGAGGCAGGTGGATTTCTGAGTTTGAGGCCATCCTGGTCTACAGAGTGAGTACCAGGACAGCCAGGGCTACACAAAGAAACCCTGTCTCAAAAATAAAAATACATACTTGCTGTCTCTAGGAATCAAGGGGCTAAGGCCAGAAAATGCTGATTCATAATAGAAAAGGAACCTGGGTAAACAATTGAATTGATATGTAAATAAAAGATTGGGCTTTGATCTGTGAGAGCTGAGTTCTCTACACAGCTGACTAGAGAGCCAGCTCAAAGTAAAACATAGAGCTAGCTGTCAGCTTGTACCCATAATTAACTTGAAGTCATTTCTTCCAATGACCTCAAATATACCTACCTCAGACCCGCTCTTAGGCTGGTCCTTGGCAACATAGTTTAAAAATTATA
>JADRCD010227683.1:0-23062 GCA_019843815.1 Montemys delectorum
GGTAAAGTCTTGATGTGTGTCCTGGTGATGCTCAGTTAACTCTGATAACAATCAGACTTCTGAGGTCTGCTTGGTGAGTTTTTGTGTGTTACAAAGATAAAGTTATCTTGACTGGTTTGCTTTGTCTTATTAGATTTTGTATAAGTTTTCAAATGAACAAACCACAGGTGTCCACTATGTTTTGGAATGTTATCCTTTGCTCTTGCTGTAATGTGATAAGCAGGAAGTGATCCCCGATAAAAGATAATGATGACACTCAAGGAGTTTAGGGACTCACTTTGATATTTTCTTTATACAACATCTGTGATGCCAGATTGGGATGAGAGGACAAATATCAAATTTGTCTTCCCTGTCGTGAATGGTTGTTGATTGCTTTTTGAATGTATAATAAAGTATTTAAAGGAAAATATAAAATACAATGGTAACAGAATACAACCAAACAAAATTCAAAGAATTTAATAGTCATGTTTAAGTAAAATTTAAAGTTTGTAAAAGCATCTAGGTAAATTTCCTAGCTCTCTCAGCATTATTGCACTAACATATGTATACACACACACACACACACACACACACACACACACAAACACACACACAAACACACACCACCACCATCTTAACCACCACCATCATCACCACCACCACCACCACCTACAACAACAACAACAACAACAACAACAACAAAATATTCTACATGGTATTTGAAAATCACAGCTGTACCCAAGGACAAGTGTGCATACTATATACTAATATGTACCTCAACAGAATCTGTGTGCTATGATAAATGATCCTATAAGATTTCTAGATTCTTCCCAGTCCTTTGGAATACATGTAAAATAGAAATGAAGTAATAATATAGCTATCAAGTATTGAGAAGATGAGAAGACAATAAGGGGTTAAAAGATACATTTGTTACAGTTGATGAATTAAGAAGTTGATGTATCCTATTATTGAAGAAAATCACAATTTGGATACAGGATACAGAGAAATCAAACTGGAATTGAGCTGGAAACTTCCTTTCTGCTGACTAGCATCCAGAGGGCCAGAAGGTTCTTGCCAAGATTTTGGGGTAAGAAAAGTCATCAAAGATCAAACCGAGATCTAAATCCTGTGTTCTTTAATATCAACAGCTAATCAAGATATGCCTAGGTATGTAGGGATAGCCCATATCTTCCTGATTGCATCTGAAGCCCACTCCATGAGAGACTACAAGTATGGTATTGTTAACCTTGTCAAACTTCCATGGCTAGAGAGTTCATATGCTATGATGTTTGACTAAATATATGTATGGTTAAAATTCTTTATAAGGGCCTTTATACACATAGACTGGTGCTGGCCATAATTAAAAAGTGTCTTCTGGCAGTGGTTTATAGTCAAGTCAGAAAATTAAAATTGGGTAAAGTGTTGAGAATCTGAGATGGTGGCTTTTCACTCCCACATAAGGTATCTAGGTAGACTACACAATCCAAGAGATGTCCTAGAAAAAAAAACAGTGAAAAGAAAATAATAATATTGCTTTTAACATTTGATGATAAGCTAATAGAGTCAGCTATCATTAATACCTGGTTGTTGTTGAAATTATAGCATTTTTATTACTAAATTAAAGTTCCTTTTTTTTTTTTTTTTTTTTTGTTACAAAGAACCAAGCTGCATCTTCTGTGAGAGTTTAGAGAAAAATTTGGCATTATTATTATTGTTCCAACAGGATTTTCATTTCCATTAATAGAAAGTAAATCCTAGAAGTGACAAGCCAAGAGTAAAGGAGACCATACCTAATTTTCATGTTGAATTTAAGAAAGGATTCTAATTAGACTTATGTTAGGTGTGTGGGGGGGGGCACATTTTAACTTTCCTTTCTTTTGCATCATGACCAAGCCTTGGTTTGCATCACCAGAGATAAAAGCAGGAGTCAGTTCTCACCAAGTGGCTGCAGTGTTACATATTACCTCTATTATTCACTAACGTGTTTGTGTTTAGCCTGTGAGGACACTAGCCATTCTCAACCATCTCACAACATGTTTCTGGTAGCCTATTAAAAGGAAAGAATGTTCTAACACTCCCTCAAGATATAATTTGAAATATTTTCCACTTATTAAAAAAGAATTTATGATTTTGATATGTTATTCTGTTGAAGTGTAGGAGGTTTTCATTGGAGATGACATTAATTATAAGCAAAACTAATTCAACAGATGGATGGTAGTGAGATAAATTGAATCATCAACTGGGAAAAAAACTACAGAACAGAAAGATATATTCTGTGCAATGGCCACTTGTAGGCTTTGCACACAATATTATTTTACTAAAACCAATTAAAAGAAGTAAAAAAAAATATGATATTTTAGATGACACATAAAACACAGCACTTATGTGCATTATCAGGGTATCACAATGATTTGAACAGTAATGTTCAAACTAGGCTAAGATCTTTAATCTCTTCAAACATTAATCATTTCCTTGGTGAAAACATCGAACCTATATTTACCCAGCTTGTAAAAATATACAGTATATTGTCACTGTTTATAGGTCCATAACTATATAATAAAGTGCCACCACTTTCTGCTCCTACCAAATCCTAGCTTAATAGGCCTCCATTAGCCTCCGCCTGTCTTGTCTCCCACCATTTTTCACAGACACTGGTGAGCATTATACAAGTCCTACCTTGGAGAAATCAAGCTTTTACACTCCACATACAGTCATTCTGTGCCTTGCTTGTTTTTTCTTAACTGAATGAAGTGCATTCTGTGCATGAAGTTGAAAATGGCAGTGTTCCTTTCTTTTTTTCTGATATAGAATAGTATCTAATTGTTTACATGTGGAGTACTATTTTTATTCATTGTTCACTTGTTGACATTCAGATTGTTTCCACTGTAACTAAATTTGGTAACTCAGGTGTTTATCCAGCATATTGATTTAATTGTTTTGAAATATGCAAGTAAAATCAAAATAATGAATCCTCAAATAGCTATGTGTGTAATTTTTAAGCCACCTTATCACCATTTCTATAGTGTCTATAGTATTTTCTGTTCCCATGAGTTTGTAAAGCTCTCGTTACTTCATATCCTTGTCAGCATCTGTTGTATTTTGTTAGGTTTTGTTCTATTTGTTTACATAATTCTCTCCTACAGCTACCCCTATGTGCTCTTCACTTCCTCTCAAATTCATGGCATCCTTGTCCTTAGATTTTATCATCTCATATAAATACAAATATAACCCGCCAAGTCCCTTTAATGATGCTTGCACCTACATGATATCACAATTGATCACAAGGCTTTGAGTAATGAATTAGAGGTCTCGTGAAGGAACGTGGGTCAAGGGTGCTATGGAGAGACTATGACACTTCCCAGTATGCCTTAGCTGACTATAGTTCTTGGTTTAGGAATGGAACCTTGTAAGAGTTCCCTCTTCTTCACTAGCATGTCTGTTGGTGTTTTCTAGGTTCAGGTCTTGTTTAGGTAGCCATAATTGTTGTGTTTTTATGGTGAAGCATCCTTCTTATTTTTAGAGACACAGTCCCATAGCAGATTTTTCAAGTCTTCTAGTTCTGTTCTTGTAATCGTTCCACTGCATCTTTTGTAATTCTTCTTGAAGCTTCTCAGTAGGTAAGGAGGCACCTCACAGTAGCTTCGATTTGTCTTTACACAATGACAAATGATGTGTAGCACTTTTTCATATTTCTGGTAGACACTCAATATTTTAGGTAATCTGATTTAGAATTCTGCTACTTCAGAAATATTACATATGAATCATAAAACTGACTTATGCTTATACTCCAAGACATAGTTTTGTATATACTGAAATATTAATATTACATAAAGAAAATGATTATAAATAGGTCAAAGGTTCAGACTATAATTAAACTTTTAATGTCTTCATTGGCATATTCTGGCATTACTTCCTCTGTTCGTACCTGAAATGGACACTTCTGGCTTCTTTAGGCACTCAATTGTTTCACATGATGTTTTTTTGGAAGAAGTCTTGTGAGAGAATGTCTGCCGTAGTAGACATGAGAGAGGATGTTCTGCTAAAGCAGAAATGTGAGAGGACATATGATGTGCGCTTGAAGCAGACACTTGAGAGAGTACATGACGTTTGGAAGGAGTATAATTGGAACCCAATAAACAATGAAATGACTCTCTTGCATTGCTATGCCTTAGAGCACTTTGCTGATCTGCATTGATCTTCCTTTGTGTCTGCTGGTCTTCAGTGGTCTTCACTAGTCTTCGTTGGTCTTAGCTCATACAGTGAAATGCACCAAAGAACTTCTTGGGGTATTCAGGATAATTCTTGCCACTTCTGCTGACTCTGGTCCATTTGGTCAAGCATTGTAATTTCTGCTGGATCAAGTCACTGCTACTGATTCAGGTTTGGGGTTTGCTATTGGACTAGACTGCTAGTATCCTTTGAAATTACTCCAAAGACCTACTTATAAAAAGATTCACAACCTTGTTTTTCCTATAAACCTTCTTTTCCCCTACTTCTGGTCTGTGGCTAGTAAAGGGAGTTGAAGCATTCAAGAACCCTAAATAAAGTAGAGTTAGAGAAAAATCTAATCCTACAGGTGGTGCCCTATGGGGCATAGGCAAATGGGTAACTTCGCATCTAATGTTGTACAGGTAAGGGCAAGTTTTGATAGGTTAACCATGTTGTTTAAGGAGATTGGCAAAATAGCAGGTAGTGCCTCTGGTTGTCTTATGTCTTGCTCCTAGAGGAGGATTTCTGGTTTAGATTGTTGAGAATGTTTAAAACTCAAACAGTTCACTCAATTCTCTTGTGTTAGAAGGGATTACAGATTTAGCTTTACACTTTGAGAGTTTACAGACAGATGTTGACATATGTAGAAAGCAAAAAAGAGGCAGTAGGAGGAGAATAACAGGGTTTAAGTTTGGTGTCTGAAAGTGGTAATAATTTACTGCACAATGAAAGAGGAAAGCAAACTAGGATAGAAGACAAACTGCTGCCCAGTCCTGCCCCACATACTTTCACTGCCTGGTGTGCAGAGCACCTCCATGAGACAAAGGACCAAAGAGAGCAGGACCATTTTTCTTTCAACTCATTCTCCTACGGGACCCATTATGCAAAGAGAGTATTGTGGAATGGATTTTCTTAGCACATAAACAAAATAACAATTTGAATACATGAAATAGAACAGATTTCTTAATTAATTATAAAAGGTAGAATAGAACTATGTCAATTGTCAGGAATAGATCCGGCCTAAATTGTAGTACTTCTTACTAATGTTGAGATTATGTCATTATGGGTAATAGAAGAAGATTGGCAGAGGTAGAAGTAACTACTTGGGAGAAATCAATAACAAATATCCCAAATACAAACCTGTACAATTTATGAAAAGAACCAATTGTAAAGATAAAAACAATTCCAGAAGGGCCAACTTTCTATACTGATGTAAACAAGATGGGCATGGCAGGGTATAAGTCATACAAAATAAGCAAGGTGATCACAGGTCCTTATAACTCATTTCAAAAGTCAGAATTGTAAGCAATCTTTATATTATTAGATTATCCTGAATCTCTTAATATAATTAGGGACTATATGCAGAAAGAGTTGTTCTGCATACAGAGACTGCTGAGTTAGTATTTGATAACTCAGAATTATTTTTTTTTATTTATACACTTGAAACAGTCCTTCAGAAGTAGAAACTATCCAATATATATTGCTCATATTCAGTCTCATACAAATTTACCAGGTCTATTAGCTCAAGGGAATGACAAAGTTGACCAATTACCAATAGAAAATGTCTCTCAAAAACCTCATGAAAAACTTCACAGTAGCAGAATAGGTTTAAAATGAAAATTTCTATCACTTGAGGGAAAGCCAAAAAAAATAATAATAAAATAACAATAACAAAAAATGTCCTTTGTGTTCGCCATACAAAGAAAATCCATTACCTGCTGGTGTTAACACTAAGGGTACCAAAAGAAATGACATCTGGCAGATGGATGTTTTTCATTTTGCAGAATTTGGAAAAACAAATGGATATATACCTTAGCATTGACATATACTCAGGGATTCAGTGAGCAACTGCTTTAAAATGTGAAAAGGCTGATTGTGTAATTACACACTTACTGGGAATAATGGTGATTATGGTGATATCTGCCCAAATTAAGACTGATAATGCTCCCACATAATGTATCCAAAAAGATGAATCAATCCTCTGCATATTATACTGTAAAGAATGTTACTAGTGTATCACATAAACCCACAAGATAAGCAGCTATAGACAGAGCCAATTGTACCTTAAAAGAGATGTTTATTACACAAAAAGGAAGAATAAACATCCCCAGGGACAGACTAAATAGTGCTTTGTTAACTCTAAATTTTCTTAACGTTGGTATAAAAAGCAACAACAGCAGTTGAGAGACACTGAATTATCAAAAATAAAACAAAATAAAATAAAAACTGAGGAACTAGTAACAAATGTACTCTAAGAATTTGTTGAAATTGGAATGGAAACCTGAAATGTTTTTAAGATGGGGAAGAGGTTATGTTAATGTATTTATAGTGAGTGAAAAACTATGGTTGCCAGCAAAACATATAGAGGTTAGATCTGATCAGGGAAAATCTCTTATCAGCTTAGACATGAATCTCTTCACAAAGCAAATATCTCAGGTGCTTCTTTCTCTGTCTCAGCTGCTGATGCAAGTCAACTTAAAAGGATCTCCTTCAAATGACTGATCACACAGTGACTGGACAGACTGTTGAAGCCTTCTTCTGTTAACATAACTGTAGCCATTTTGTATTTATTCTCCATTCTCAACAGGTGAAAATAAGATCTGGTTCTCAGACTCCACTTTCCAGAAGCAATTATCCATAGTTGACAATGAAATTCTCCTAAAATAACCTAACTCTGTGTTTGTAATTCTTATGACTATTTTCTCAATACTCTAGAAATCTCATTCACCACCCTTCTTAATTCAAGACCAATCATCTTAAATGTCAGCTTGTAATACTTTGTTTATTTAGACAATATATAGTACTACCTCCACCCTCGCCTGCTGAACATCTAAATTTGGTTTTCCCTGTAAAAACCTTGCCCTAAGAACAGAATGGTACCACAGTTAGGCTCCTGAGTCCATTTTTTGTTGTCCTAATTAATCAGTCTTGGGGAATACATTCAATAAACTATTCTTGCTTAATTGAGATCAATGTTCATATGCTTTGAACCCCAACATGGACGACACAGAGACTGGACAACAAATGTTATAGCTAGGATTTTAAAGTCTAACAATTTTTTAATTGGGTCCCAAATAGGAATTCTTTGCCTCAGTTCAGCACAAAGCAATTATAAGACCATCATTCCAGTCCCTGAAATTGGGATGGATGGTTTTAGACATTTGATGTGTTGTAGTTGTTATCATCTGGAATGGTAGCTTGTTATTGGTTATGAACAGAGAGGAAACAAAATAAAATTTAAATCAGGAATCCTTCTCTATTTTTCTTTTTTTTTTACTTATCTTGCTCTCTTATCTAATGATGGGGAAAAGGAAATAATACAGCAATAAATGAATAATTTTAATAAAAGTAAATGCTAGTCTTGAAAGACTCCCAGACGTGGGGAGACCCTCACTCAAACCTCGGGATGACATGACCACCCAATAACTCTCAAGAGACCGAACTTGCTGCAAAACACTGGAGGTTTAAGGAAAGGCCGGTATCGGGGTCGAACTTGTAACCTTGCAGCCAGAGGAGTTCAACCACGAGCACGAAGAGTAAGGGGTATTTAAAGGGAAAAACCACAAACTAGGGGAGTGAGGGAGTTACCAAGGAAACATGACAAGAGAACAGTGTAACATTCTAAAAAGACCCAGCCCCTAGTTGAGTCAGGGTCATAAGGAAAACATCCTACATACTCATTATGCACAAGAATGTGGTTTGGTCACAAGATTGTAGTTTGATCTATACTATTCATGTTATCGCTGACCACTCCTAGAATTACCCCGATGACTTATATCCTGTCTTTTTATTCTGGTTCCTAGCTGGAAGGGGCCTTGGTGACCCACGGAACTGGCTAGCATACATTCCTAGCTCATTACAGAGAACTTTTCATATCCTTTTAGGCAAAGTTTATACAATGTATATTCTACTAGCACACTTTTATTAAAAGTCCCTATTTTCTAAAATCTTCTAGCTCTTCAGTGTTACATATTTTATGTTGTCATGGATTAATGTATATTGATAGAATTTAAGGTTTCATTTGACTATTGATAAACATTTAAAGTTGTTTTGTTTGACTATTGTTTGATATATTGTATATAAGCGGCTTATGTCAAATGTGAGTGGTTTACCAGCTTGCAATCCCACCAGCAGTGGAGGAGTGTTCCTCTTTCTCCACATCCCCACCAGCATCTGCTGTCACCTGAGTTTTTGATTTTAGCCATTCTGACTGATATGAGGTGGAATATCAGGGTTATTTTTATTTGCATTTTGTTGATGACTAAGGATATTGAACATTTCTTTAAGTGCTTCTAAGCCACTCAGTATTCCTCATTTGAGAAGTATTTGTTTAGCTCTGTACCCCATTTTCAATAGTGCCATTTGGTTCTCTGGACTCTAATGTCTTGAGTTCATGAAATTCTTAGGCAAATGGATGGAACTACAAAATATCATCTTGAGTAAAATAACACAATCACAAAAGAACACACATAGTATATACTCACTGATAAGTAGATACTGGACCAGAAGTTCGGAATATTCAAGATACAATTTGCAGACCAAATGAAGCTCAAGAAGAAGGAAGACCAAAATGTGGGTGCTTCAGACCTTCTTAGAAAGGGGAACAAAATGCCCATGAAGAGTTACAGAGACAAAGTGTGGAACAGAGACTAAAGGAAAGGCCATCCAGAGATTGCCCCACCTGGGGATCTATTCCATATACAACCACCAAACCCAGACACTATTGTGGATGCCAACAAGTGCTTTCTGACAGGAGCCTGTTATAGTTGTCTCCTGAGAGGATCTGCCAGTGCCTGACATATACAGAGGTGGATGCTTTCAGCCAACCATTGGACTGAGCACAAGGTCCCCAGTGGAGGAGTTAGAGAAAGGGCCCAAGGAGCTGAATGAGCTTGCAACCCTATAGGAGGAACAATTTGAACCAACTAGTAACCTCAGAGCTCCCATGGACTAAACCACCAACCAAAGAGCATACACATGGTAGGTCCCATGGGTCTAGTTGCATATGTAGCAGAGGATGGCCTTGTTGGATATCAATGGGAGGAGAAGCTCTTGGTCCTGAAAAGGCTCAGTGCCCATGTGTAGGGGAATATCAGGACAGAGAAGCAGAAGTGGGTGGGTTGGTGAGCAAGGGAAGGGGCGATGAGATAGGGGGTTTTCAGACAAGACACCAGGAAAGGAGATAACATTTAAAGTGTAAATAAAGAAAATTTCTAATAAAAAAAAAGTACAAGCCAACAGACATTGAAAGAATATTCTTGCATTGCTATACCCTGTAATTCTTTGCTGGTCTTTGCTGGCTATACAGTGCTTTGCTGGTCTTCACTTCATAGACAGAAATGCACCAAAGAACGTCTAGAAGTATCTCAGCTGTTTTTTTCTGCTTCTATTCATTCTTGCTGATTTGGCTGAGCCTTGATGTTTCTGCTGGATCAAGCCACTGCTATTCATTCATCTTTGCTATTGAACAGGACTGCTGTATCCTGACAATAAAAAATAGAATCACCCCCAAAGAACTACCTGTACATAGATTTGCAACCCTCCTTTCTAATACACCTTCTTTTTTATCCTACCTCTGGTTTGTGGGCTAGAAGGAAAGTAGAAACATTCAAGAACCCTAAATAAAATAAGCATAGAGGAAAAATCTAAGCCTTCATGTACCTTAAATTTGTATTTTTAAATAGGAAATTGTTGTGTGAATTTCTCTAAATACTGTATGAATACGTTATGCCTTAAATTTCAATGATGTCTTAATTCTGAATTTGTAAGAATAGGAATTTTTAAATAAGTTAAAGATAGCCTGAAAAGAAAAATAGAGCTGTTTTGCAGGATGTGTGGTTCCACATGTGAAACTGACAGTAACATTTAAGTTTATATGCCATTAGCATCCCTTCCATCACATAACTGAGACATAAAGAACAATACTACTTTTATTCTATGAGCATAAAGATTTTTAAAAATACTTTAATTTTATATTATTTTCATTAATTGTGTCTATGTGGCCATCTGAGAGAAGGATATGTGTGTGTGTTTGTGGTGGCAAATGATGACAACAGAAATGACAAATGATTTCATATCCTCAGGGGCTGGAGTTTCAGTTAGAGTAGTCTTTACATGGTTTCTGGCAACTGAATTTTGGTCTCTCATAGAACAGCAAGTACTCCTGCAACTGAGCCATCTACCACTACAGTCCGTCAAAACCCTTCCGAAGTAGATTTTTTTCATGGCTCTTTCAATGGCAAAGTACATCAACAAACTGCCTTAAAGAATTTTCTTGTTTATAATTTATCATATAAGATATTTAAAGATTAAAGAGAAAAATATATGATATGTTAATACTACAATCTTTTTAAACTATTCTATATTTTGTTAATGTTTAATCATCTGCTCCAAAAACATACATAGATATATACATAGACACACAGACATATAGACAAGCACACATACACACACAGGGGTAAGATATATGTTCTTCACTATTTTGATTAAAAATAACTAGTCAAGCACAAACAACTCTTTAATCCAAATTAGCTACTTAGGTAAGATTAAAGATCAGATGACACAATTCATTTGTTCTGCATTAAGAAAAGAATGTAATACAACTTAATTCCAAAAGATTCACAGTTACACTAAGTGAAATTCAAAAGTTTCCAAGAGCATTCTATAAAAATATTCATATGTATGATTTTATGCAATTACTTTTAAAATATCTTAGATATCATAACTAAAGCATAAGTGATAAAAAAGTTAAGAAAAATAGACTTTGTCAAAATTAAACTTTGTTGTCATAGCATACTAACAACAGAGTATAAAGCAACTCACCAAATGAAATAATGTATTTTAAAATCATATACATGTTGAGAGATCAATGCCCAAAATAATCTCATAATTTTAAAACAAAACATCAAAACACTAACTTAAAGATGGGGAAAGATCTTAAAGGGATGATTCTTCAAGGAAGACTTCCAATTGGTTAAAAAACACAAGATAGTATGTTTGTTTGTATAATAACTCATATACAGTGTAAAAATAAAAACCATGGTAAGTATAATTAATTGCAATAATTGCCAATAATAGCAAGTGATAAAAACAGAGAATAATAATGTTAACGAGAGGCAGAGAACACATACGAATTACTCGTAAGAATGCAGAGTTTTGCCTTCTGGTTTTCATCTACACCCAGGAACAGATCCTGTTCTCTAGCCCTCCTGTCCCACCCACACCTAGAGACAGCTTGACCTCCAGGGGTTATTATATAGCTAGATATTTGTGCGACATAGTTAAAGAAGAATACTAACAAATGTCAGTGGGTACATTGAACACATATACAATAGAACATAATTTAGTTTGTGCAAGGCTAAGAAATTGAAACATACATAATGTAATATGGTTGAACTTTGATGACACTTTATATATTGAAATCACTAAAATAATTTTAAAAAAAAAACAGAAAATGACAAATATTTTATTACTCCACTTACATCAACTGTTTGGTTTAGACAGTCCATAAAGAAAGAAGAAGAATGGTCATGACAGAAGGCTGAATGAAGAAAGAACACCAAGCTATTACTTAATGTATAATAAATTTCAAAATTAAAAACAGTGATGACAGTTGTAGAACATTGTAAAAGTACATAATGTCATTGAAATGCTTTTTTTTAAAATATTAAAATAAATGTATGTTTTATCTAATTTTAGAAATTAAAATTGAGAACGTTTAGTTCAGAAGTTGTCTTAGGTTCAGACTTTAGACGTCACCTAGAGTCATCTGACGGATTCTCCAGATGAAGTGTGTCTGTGACCACAACTGTGAGAGGTTGTCTTGATTTGTTATTGGTATAGAAGGGTCCATCCTACTACACAATGTGCTTTCTGACATCTCACTCACTAAATCTGAGTTCTAGAAATGAAAACCCTTAGATGTGGCCATAAGTAAAGTAAGAAGAATTTTATGTCCAGAAAGACTCAGTTTGAAATTGTGATTTGAAGATGGAGGAGTAGAGTAATAGCACTGTGGACAGCAAGCAGAGCTCAGTGGCAGAAAACAAAGCAAAGGAAACACAGTTTCACAGTCATACAAGTCTTATCTGCCAACTCTTGAACAGACTTAGAGCAATTGTCCTCCACAAAGCAGCCCTTGGGTGTTAAAGGATTGATTCTGGTCAGGTAACTTATACAAAAGACTCAGCACAATGATACTTCTCTGCTATATTACTGTTAGAAAATGTGGTGTCTATAAGCCCTGAAATTTGTGATTGTTCTATTTCATTTATAGAAAAACTAAGGGGATATATATAAAGAACATAATTCCAAGTACAGGCATAATTTTAAAAAAGAAAAATTGCAATAATGTGAAAATGTTAAAATTAGGTTCTTTAACAATATTCATGAGAAGAAAATGCTTACTGTAAGAAGAATTTAGAAAACAAAAAGAACTGAAGAGATTTTAGAAAGGTAATAATAACGATATTGAATGACCTAGTTTTCAGCTTACTATATGGAACAGCCATAGATTTATGGCACAACATTAAATACATCCAGCTCTGTGTTTGTGTGTGCATGTGTGTATGTGTATGTGTGTGTGTGTGTGTGTGTGTGTGTGTGTGTGTGTGTGAATTTAAGAAAAAAATCAAGGGATATTGGGGGTATAACTAACTAATAAAAGTCTTATAAATATCATGTTCATGAATAAAATTTCAAAAATGTATAAATTTTAAAAATGTATTACTATTTTAAATACCTTATTGTTTGCCTATATGACAGTCCTTATATGACAGTTCTTTTTGCCTTTAGCACTCTGTTTTCTTTAAAAATTATCCTATAAAATGGTTGTTTTTTTTCATAGTGAAAAATAATAAATATAAAATAAATGAGTAATAAAGGAATATATTTAGAAAGCAAACAAAAATGTAAATAGTTATCATATGACACATAGATTTTCAGTGTTACTCAAGAAAAAGAGAAACAGTTGGTATGATGTGTTCAGAATAGAGACATTTTTTCACAAACCAAAAGTCAACATAATATTTTTCAATAACTGATTTAATGTAATAGGGTTTACTATTACATAATTATTGAAGTTAAACTTTCAAGATACATCATTTTACTTGTACCTTAGAAAAATATGAAATGAAAGAAGTCAGACAAAAATTATTTTTATGTTTGTATATGTATGAATATTAAGAATAAATAAAATAAATTCATTGATTTAGAAGCACATGTAATACCACTTTGTTTCCTACTTTTGCTAGTGAAAGGAATATATCTTGACATTTGGGATATGTAACTTCATCAAGCCATTGTCTTATAAATAGTATGTAAGTTCTTCTTCTACACAATACATATAATATTAGAAATAAAAAGCAATATAACTAAAATTTATGATTATATGTAAGCACTTTGAACAGCATTATAAAAATAATTTTATTCTTTCTTTTCTTGAGATTATAAAATATTTACAACATTTCTCCCTTCCTTTTCTTGCCTGCAAGATTTTCTATATATCCCTCCTTTTTATGTTTTAATCTCCTGGCCTCATTTTTACTAATTGTTATATGTATATTTGTAAACACACACACACATACACACACACACAGATATTCCCTAAGTACAGCCTGTTCAGTCTATATAATATTATTAGTATGCATGTTTTTAAGATTGACAATTTCGTATTGAATAAATAATGGGTATACCCTTCCCTGTCAAAGGGAAGAGTTTATTCCTGTCAAAAGGTTTATTCTACTCTCAGCCTTTATTTGATTTCTGAGTGGGACTGAGGGCTCTGAGATTTTCTGCTACCTACTTGGACATATCTGTTACGCTCAAGGATGTTATGACATCCTTATTAAGCTCAAGATTAGGTACGCATGTTGCTGAGATTTCATAGATATAACTTCTGACACTACACAAAAGCATTGCTTCCTAGAAACATGTTTTCAAAATTGAATGAAGGTGTTTTTTGTCAACATGACTCACTATTTTAAAAGATGAGGTTTAAATATTGAAAAGATAAAATAAAATTATGATTATTTATAGATGGCACATTTTAAAGCAAAAAATCCAAAAGACTCAACAAGAAAATCATGAAAATTCATAGGACGTTTCAGCAATGTTGTCACCCATAATTTAAATATATATATTCAAAACTGGTACAATTTCAAATATAAGAGACAATCACTTAGATCCTACAACTAAAAATTCTATTATAACATTTTATCTATTTATGTTAATGCTTGTGTCTGAAATGTAAATTTTGTCTAACATTCTAAGGAATAAATTCCAAAGACATTAAATAGTATGAAAAAATAATAGTCCCACATTGAAACAGAGAGATATAACATTTGAAACTAGCAAAATAGGTCAAATGAGATCAGTATCAGAAATCTTGTGAATAAATTGTATAGCAGAATTTTTTTGAAACATATGCAGTTATCTAAAGGACATATGTAAAGGAGTAATGGAGTTGGGTAAAAAAGCAAAAAGCAACAGAATTCTGCCCACTATTGCTTAACAGCAATGTTCACTACATCCTGTGGATATGGCTCAATTATCATTCAAGCATAGGGACTCAATCTAGACCTTCAGAACCCCATAAAATGTCAAGTGTGAAGCAGGATGCTTTTGTGATTATTCACACAACTGGCAAAACAGAGACAGTGATCCCTGGGTCTTACTGACCAAATCAACTAACGCAAAGAGAAAAATTAAACTAATGTAAAAACAAAATCGACAAACCTGAGAGGGAGTGCCAATCAAATCTTCACATTCCACAGCTAGAAAGCAGGCTAGAAAGCAGAGGCTCAGTGTCACTTCATCAAGGAGAGTGCCCATTCTTCCTACAAGTAAGACTAAAACAATCGACTTCCTTCAAGGAGAATAAGTGTCTCCCTTGCCTTGTAGCTAGGCTAGTCATAGATTGCAAATAGGCACAAATGCAGAGACACTTTTATTTTTAAAAAGTAATTCTTCAAAAATAAAATACCATTATACTGATTAAAAAGTATGAAGCTCCCAGGGAGAAAACTACCAATCAAAGTGCACACAGGGTGTACCCTGTCTCCAGCTGGATATGTAGCAGAGGACTGCCTTATCTGGCATCACTGGAAGGGGAACCCCTTGATCCTGTGGAGACTTGATGACCCAGGATAGGGGAAGGCTTGGCCACTGAGGCAGGAGTGGGTGGGAGGTGAGGGAGCACCCTCATAGAGGGATAGGAGAGGAGGGGATAGGGGGCATGTGGAGGGGAAACTGGGAAGGAGGACAATATTTGAAATGCAAACAAATAAAATAATCAATAAAAACTGAAAGAAATAATATAACATAAATTTAAAAGAAAAGTCAAAGTCTGAAAATAAGATTTACAATGCACATTATTCATATTTTGGTAGTAATACTCTGTCCAACAACATCGGCATCATGTATATAAAGAAATTGTGCAAGTGTTAGCAACAACAATGCTTCTGAAAATTAATTCCATTAGGAGAGAGAAAAATAAGAGATATCAAGGAACTCATAAAATGACACCAGGTTATAACAAATTGAAAACTAATCAAAATAAGATTTTAGGAATTGACATGTATACATTTAATTATAATTATATTTTATCTTACTGGGTCAGAACCTTGTGCCAGCTTGTCTCCAAGAAGAGTAAATTCAACTATGAACTTGTTCTCCAGCTGCTGCATCAATTTGAACTCACTGGTACAGAGCAAAGTGATTACTCAGCTGTTAATGAGGTCAGTATGCTACTCCTCTGTAAAAGTAAGTTTTATTCAGAGACTTACAGTTGAATAAACTCATACCCTCTTGCTCTTTCTGAATTTCAGCTGGCTGGTTCAAGATAGCTGTTCTGGCTCTAAATCCTCTCCAAGCTAACTGATTCATTCTGGCTTCTCTTGGTTTCTCACTGAATTGTTCTGTTTTGCCTCAAACTAACTCTGACAATTTGTTCTAATCTTCTGGCTCTTTATTCCTGGCTCATTCTGTCTTTACCTGTGTCTTTGTAGAAGTGTCCCAGTAAAATTTCCTCTGCTGTTCATGAACTGACTGCACCAAACAGAACTGACTCAACCAAATTCAACTCCACTGTACTGATTCTAATTGCACTCAACTAAACTAAATGGAATTGTAGGAACCAAAGTGGCTCAACTTAACTCACCTGACTCTATGAACTGAACTCGCATTTACCACAGGAACTGAACAGAATTGCAGGAAGTCAACTGAACTCAACTTCATTAAACTGAACTCAATGAAACTCCACTGTACTGCTTGAACTCAACTGAACTGCCCTCACTGAACTGCCTTGCACTCCTAAATTAACTTTGTACTCCTCTTAAGTAGCCTCTTTTTTTTTCTTTCTGTTCTCATGAGATCTGGATGTATCCTATCTCTGACTCCTTCTGTCAAGTCTTTCTCTGATTTGTGGCTTTCTCTTGCCCTTCGATTAGACTTCACTTTCAAGCATGACTGCTTCCTTCTACAAACTAACTTTACCTTCATTGTTTGAGACAAAAGTCATGTACTAAGGTTCTGTCTGTATTACAGCCAGGGGGATTAAATGTGTATCATGCTAGTCAGTTCACATAGAACATCTTTGGATGTGATCCCTTTCCAGAGCAGCTATATTGCAGGATTAAAATTCCTGTACATAAGTAAATCTTGTTTAGACATCCATATTGCTGAGATTTCATATGTTCAGCTTTCCTGTCACATCTAGAAGAATATCTTTGAAAAGACATGTTGATCCTCTGACTCTTACAATCTCTGTAAAACTTCAGTGATTTTTCCCTGAGACATGATTTTTGCTAACTTGTACGTTCTACCCTCAAAGAAAAGGTTCCTCTGGCCTCAGTATACTACAGAAGATAAACCTCACATATCTTCTCATTGCTCAATTATCACAACATTTTTTATAAATTGTTTATAAATTGTCTGATATGTTTTTCCTCATCTGTGGCATACTTTATGTTTTATACTGATTTAAGAAAAGAAGATGATATTGATGAAATTCAATATATTATTTTATATTTATATTTCATGTCACTTTTTTCTAATAAATTTTTGTATAATATAAGCAAAGATAATTTTTTGTTCAATTATAGTTTTTCTTTGACTTTAGGCCTTTTTCTTCTTCGAGGATTTTTGTATATAGTGTGGGTAAAGAATAAAGTTTTATTTCCTTTTTTTAAAATTAAAAGTTGAATTATGACCACACTATTCAAAAGGTTATTATCTCCCACCTGAATTACCTTGGTGACAGAGTAAAATCAATAGGTTGATTTATATGTGTTTATCCTGAGTTTGTTTCTAGACTAGATTCTGTTCCATAGTTGTTTATGTCTTTGTCCAAAGCAGCATTGTTGTCTTGGCTTCTTTTCACTTCTATTTGTTCTAAAAAACCTCCATTCGCAGGAAGTCTTGAAATCAAGTAGCCCCTATCTTCTCACTCATTTCTACTCTTTCATAGTCAATTTAGCAGTTGTAATGAATTGCATATATGTTTTTGTCCAATATGAAATAAATATTCTGGGATTTCCCTTAGATTTTCTATCATTTTGTAAAGAATTTTGTATATTAGCAAACATTTTCTTCCAACACCCAAATATTTGTTAGGTTAGAATTATGTTCTTTTTTTTTTTCTCCACAATACCTACATGATTTCATGTAGAATTTTTTAAATCTTCTAATATATATATATAGGTGTCCATACTGTGATATATTTAACTTCAACTTATTTTTTTACTGAATATGTATGTGTATCTGTACTCTAATGCATTTAATTCCAGCTTATTTTTCAGTGAATTTTTAATAATTCAAGTTACCTTTTTTCCTGTCCATTTGTGATAGTCTAGCTTACATGTGCTGTTGTATACAGACATAAATATAGAAATTAGCAGGAACTGTAGCTAAATTCATACAGAAATTATTCATAAAAGTAGAATTAAAAACAAAGATCATAATAGCTCATAATGAATGGCTATGATCTTTTATTAATCTACTTAACTCAGTATTAAAAATACACTACAATATAAAGGATACATGCTGATTATAATCATGCCTTGCAATAAAATAACACAAAACACTCATCAATGATAGGTTATTACAGAAAATAAGTAAATAAGTAGCTAGCATTATCCCATTCAAGGATCATAGTAAAACTAAGTAATTCAATTAAGTTTAATATATGCATGTACTACATCTTGGCTGGACAATATTGTTTGTATGTTTGTTTGTTTATTTGTTTGCTTTTTAACACGTCTTTTTTTGTTTGTTTTGTTTTTTTCAAGACAGGGTTTCTCTGTGTAGCCCTGGCTGTCATGGAACACACTCTGTAGTCCAGGCGGACCTTGAACTCAGAAATCCGCCTGCCTCTGCCTCCCAAGTGCTGGGATTAAAGGTGTGTGCCACCACTGCACAGCTTTAACACATCTTTTAAAATGAATTTTCTTGAATTTTATTTTGTGAGTGCAGGAGAGGGCACGCTAATTCCATAGTGTGTGAGTGATGATAGATCAGAGCTTCACTGTCAGTAGTCAGTTATCTTGGTTATGTGGGTCTCAGGGATTCAACTGAGGTCATCAGTCTTGGAAACAGGTATCTGTGCTTCCTGATGGGTCTGTCATTAGTTGGTCACACCCTCGGTCTCTGCTCTATCTTTGTCCCTGCATACCCTGTAGTCAGGACACATTCTGGGTCAAAGATATTGTGGATGGGTTGCTGTTCTTATCATTCTACTGGGAGTCCTGCCTGGGTAAAAGAAGTAACCACTTCAGAATCCATATCCCTCACTTAAGAGTTACCCCCTTAAACCCTCTAGGGCTTCTCCCCATCCCAGGTCTCTGTCCTCCTAGAGATTGCCACCCCAAGTCAATTATCCTTCTGTACCTCCTGCTCTACTTACATATGATCTTCCCCCACTTGTCCCCTCCCCCTGCCCCTCCTCATTCCCTTTTCCACTCAATTCCCTCCTTCCATCAATCCCTGATTTCTATTTTGTTTCACCTTCTGAGAAAGATTCAAACTTGTTCCTTTGTACTGCTTATTATTTGGCTTCTTTGGATCTGTTGATTAGAGCATGGTTATCCTGTACTTATGAATGAGTATATACCGTGCATATCCTTTTAGGCCTGGGTTGCCCCAATCAGAATGATAATTTTTATTTCCATCAATTTGTTTTGGAAATCCTGTATGATTTCATGTCACTTTTAACAATGTATGAAAATTAACTAGACTTTTGAAAACAAAGATGTGATCATTCTTATAAAAGTTTTAGTTTTGAGTGCAAAAATTTAATGTTGATAGATGTCAAGGAACACGCAAATTTTAAAAGAAATTTTCAATAAAATTATGCACATAAAGGATCAATAAAGAAAAGTTATATTTTTGCCATAAAAATTCTTATGAAGATATTAAAAATCATTCATGGAATTTTTAAAGATGGGACATTTGGTAAACTTTCCATATCTAATTTATATGCACTTAACTATTAATTACCTGTTTTAATTTATGATATAAGTTTTCTTGCTAACTAAAATGTAATTTCTCAAAAGAAATAACATTGCTGCTCATCTTCCTTTTGTGGTTTTACAACAACAAAATAGACATTTATTAAAAGGAATGCAGACCACCGTAAATGTTGAGGTTGTCTTGTGCAGAGTCTATTAAATGGGATAAGCACAATGGAATCACTGTTGTAGCAGGTTATGTTTCTTCTACAGTAGAGAAACCTATATCTACATATTTATTTATATTTAAAATGGAAACATAAACAGATCCTCTCCTAAATGATAGTCTACAGGGGAAGAAACATCAAATTAGTGAATGTTAAAACACCCAATAGCCACCTCAGTTGGATAGATTCTGAACAGTTACTTTTAACTGCACATGAATATATTTTATATAACAGAGCAATAATTAAGAGCTACACTACATGCCCTATCACAAATTTTAATCAATTCTAGAGTCCTGTGGCAGAACCCTCAGAGTATTCAGATTTCAATTAGAAATGGCTCATAATATTGATAAGAAAGGATTTCAGACAACAGAGGCAATCAGTTGAGGTCAACACTAATTTAAGAGATATATTAGAATTAGCTAAAAATGATTTTTTAAAAATTGTAAGGGTCTTTAATGAGCAATAAGGAACTTGCCTAAACTAAAGAAATTTCCAGCAAAGCCAAGATATAAATATTTGAATATTAGTTATTTCAGAAATGAAAAGTACTTTAACTGGAAATGCAGTAGAATATAATGAGCATACTAATAGAAAATTATTTAAGTGAACAAGGTTAATATATAATAATTTTAACAAAAATTAATTTCTACAGATTGAGGAAATGCAACAGACTCCAAAGAATATATATTTCTAAGAAAGTCACACCAAGAAACATCTTAGTGAAACATTTGAAATGTAAATACAAAGAGCTAGGTAAAAAATGCAGTATCCCAAATGCAATATATGTGGTAGTGAATGGCTTACTGGAAAAGGTAGACTCAGCTGAAAGTATTCAAAAAATTTTTAAGAATAAGAGAGAAAATCCTTTTAAGTCAGTCCTCTTGTCAGCAAAAGCATACAGTGGGCAATAGGTAATGAAATGTACTGAGAGTAGAAGACTAAATGTTCAACTCTAAATGAATGTATCTATATCAACCCCTAATCCAATGTTCAGGGAAAAAAGATTGAAAACAATGTAAGAGCCTCAGCATGAGAGGGGTGCATATGATGTCTTCTATACCAAGCTTGTTTCTTCCACATATGAACTCACTGCAGCAATAGTTACCTAAACAATTTTTGCACAAGATCAAACAGTTTTAAAAAAATCATAAAATGTAAAGTGAAGGCTCTGTGCAGGTACCAGCTCAACCTCTCTACATTAATTGAGCTACGTGGATGTTTTGCTCAGTAGAGATGCCCTTCTGTCACTTTTCATGGAGTGATCCCCTGTCCTAAAATCAATCTGGATTATTTAGGGATCTCTACTGGACAGTCAACAATTCAACAGAATGTAACCCAATCCCATGACTGGGAACTTTGTCTGGCTAAAAGGATGGCTAGTTTGGACTTTATATCCTGCATCACTTGTAGCACTTGCTAGGCTCATCCTCATAGATTCCAGAAACTTTCCACTTCATTAGGTGTCCACAACACTTCCCAACTACCTGCTAATTTTAGCTGTCTTTCCTTGCACATTCTCCTTCTATTCCAACCCACCCCTATCACCTTATTGTTGGTGTATGAAAGTAATCTGTAGGCTAGAGAGTTAGAAACATTGACACCAATCGACCCACAAAACCCTGGACCTAAAATTTGTCTTATCTGCAAGATGTGCCATGCCTATAATGTCTTAGAACTTGTGGAAGTGATCAACCAATAGTGTCTGGATTAACCTGAAACCTATGCCAAAAGAGGGCTCATGACCTAGGCAGCATGGATAGCAAGGAAGCAGAAACTGGATAGCCCAGAGACCTAGTGTAGAACCAAATACAACTAGAAATAGATAGATAGATAGATAGATAGATAGATAGATAGATAGATAGATGATAGATAGAACTTTTTAGACCATCCTTTATGCTGGGATAGACTGCTAGCTAGTCTGTTCCTCTGAAGACACCACATCCTGAGCCATCTCAGGAGATTCTCCTGTACTCAGGGCATCTTACATCACATATTGAGGCATCCAATGAGATCCACGGCACTCAGTGCAACTGACAACAACAACCTGAGGCATCCCAGGAGATCTGCTGCACACAAGATAAATGGCATCCCAGGAGATAAGCTCCACACAGGGAAACTGACGCCATAGCCTGAAGGCATCCCAGGAGATCCACTGTCCACAGGGCAACTGAGCAACTGATCCTTGTCAGCTTGTCTGCTCCCCTGAAACACCACAGCCTGAAGGCATCCCAGGAGTTCCTCTGCACAAAGGGCAACTGGTCAATCAATACCACAGTCTGAAGACCTCTTCAGGGCTCTGTGACATGTAGGGAAACTGACCCAACAAACTGAAAGCCTCCCTAAAGTTCTATCTCACACAGGAAAACAGAAACCACAGCCTGTAGGCTCCCCTGGAGAACAGCTTCACACAGGACAACAACTTGGCTGCTCCTTTCAAGACCCAACAGTCTGAAGGCCTCCTAGAAGATCTGCTGCAACCAAGGCAACAGATCAGCAGCTTCTCTGCCCCTCTGAAGACCCCAGAGTTAGAAGGTCCAACAAGGGATTTACTACAGCCAGTGCCACAGAAATACCAGGAGACTTGAAGCAACCCAGGGACAAAAGGGGAAGACTCCAGACAGAGTCACCCAGACCAGCAAACATCAGGGAAAACCAGATGGTGAGAGGCAAGCACAAGATCATAAGCAACAGAAGCCAATATAGATGGGCATCAATTCTCCCACCACAGCAAGCCCTGAATATACCAACACACCTGAAAATCAGGAAGCTGACCTAAATTCCTATTTCAGGAAGATAATAGAGTCCTTTAAGGAGGATATAAATAACTCACTGAAAGAAATACAGGAAAACACAGGTACACAAGTAGAAGCACTTAAAGAGGAAACAAATAAATCCCTCAAAGAAATTCAGGAAAACACAATCATACAGATGAAGGAATTGAATAAAGCAGTCCAAGATCTAAAAGTGAAGTAGAAACAACAATGAAAACACAAATAGAGGCAAACCTAGAAATGAAAAACCTAGATAAGAGGTCAGGAATTACAGATGTGAGCATCACCAATGGAATAGAAGACATAGAAGAGAGAATCTCAGGTGTAGAAGTTACCTTAGAAGATATTGACACAATTGTGAAAGAAAATTCAAAACATAAAAATCTCCTAACCCAACACATCAAGGAAATTCAGGACACATTGAAAAGAC
>JADRCD010227684.1:0-11614 GCA_019843815.1 Montemys delectorum
AAAAAAACTGAAATAATTCTACATTCAGACAAGAGCCATGCTGAGCACATTGACTAAGCCCCATGGCTAGAATGCTCATATGTAAACTTATAAGTGGGGAGACAAATTTATTTGGTCATAGTTGTCTCTGTCCTGTATCTGTGACCATACTGAGATATCTACCAGAAATTAATAATAACAATGATACAAAATCTCTTTCACTATATTAAAGTTTCAACCTATACCACCGAGATAACTTTCACAATACACATGATAGTGACGATCTGAGCTAATCTATGTGTGTCTGATGTATAACATAGGGTGCTGCTCACACTCTTATGAATTCAAGTACTAGCCTTGGGACTAAAGTTATCACAAGTGTAATTATATAGAATCACTTCAACAATGACAATATATTAGACTCAGAGAATACCCTTCTTTCCTCACAAATGAGTCAAATACCTAACATCAGATTCAATCTGCACTTCAAAGTCAGCATTATCTCTCTTCATGAACCCTTCTTCTCCTGAAGTTGTTGAATCAGTGGATAGGAAGTTGCTTGTGGGAAACAAAACATAAGCCTGCAGTCTACTTTAACTCTGAAAGAGAAGAGAGAAGGAAATTTTGTATTTGGGTTTAACTTTGGCTAGCCATTTAAATGCATACCACACATCCTATTGACACATAAATCACCATGTGAGCTGTGGAGAACGGAGAGCATAGTTTTTGAATTTTGACTCCCTGGACATTTTGGATGGGATAATTTCTTGCTTGATGGTTATCTTCCTTAAATCTGGCTTTTTTGTGGTCTTCTCAGTCCATCCCAAGGAATGCTCTATCTCTGCAGCTGTGATAACAAAAAGCAGCCCAGATATTATTGACAAGTGTCTGCTCAAGGGCAAAATGCCCCCAAGACACACACCTGAGAAGCCCTGAGATGGAGACAGAGATTGTGGTTTTTGTTCTCTAAGGCATGTGTTCAGAGTAGGGTTGAAGGTTATTATTGAGACCTTAGTCACTTCCGTCTCTGTGTGGAGCATGAGAAAACCAGGCAGGCTTTTATGGAACACAGTTTGTAAGGCTTTATGTGGGATACCAAAGACGTTGATTTCTGGTTTTGGTTTTAGGTTTTGATTTCACATGTGTGAACAATAAGAAAAATCACTATGACCAGAGTCTTATATTCTCAAGAAATGAGAGGTCTGTGGGTTCTCCTTAACTGAAGTTTCTCTTACCATAACAAGTTATTCTTTCCTAAAATAACATGTGATCACAGATGAACAAATAATGTACAAATGAAGTGAAATGTACATTTTTGTTAAAGTTTTCATATCAGAAAATGTGTTAACTGAATTATACATATGTGCATGTGCACATACATAAGCATGTGCCTGCATACACACACATGCACACACACACACACACACACACATACATACCAGATACAGTTTTATTTACCTAATTTCACTTGCAAAAGTTTGCCATGTCTTTATTTATTAGTTTTTACCTACCTGTTGCTAAAGGGTTAAGCTATTTTTTATTATATTTTTCTATCCATTTTTTCCTGCCCCATTAATATATATACTGGTTATTTTGGAAGGTCAGCTACACTCACTTAATTTTGAATGAATATCCTAGGGTCAGATAAGTAGACTTGGAACACCAGGGTGCATATGGGGACTATCTATGTAGAAAGATAAGGAAATCAAGGATGACTATAACCTTCTATGTCCTCCAGGAAAACAGAGCCAGTAAGATACATATACATTATCTCTATATGTATGTATGTATGTATGAATGTATGTATGTATCTATATAATCAATATTTACTATCTTTTCCATTTAAATCTGCTTATTTTTATATCTATCTATCTATAGATATTTATGTCTTCCATCTGTCTATCATTAATATCTATCTTTAAAGAATTTATTACTTTGACTATAAGAAAGGAAAGCTTAAATGGTGCACTTGATTAGCCCATAACTCAGGAGAACTAAAGGTATAAATTCTAGCCCAGTTCTAAGTTAGAAGACAGAAGAACTTGGCTTGTAGACATTCAGAGACATTCAACTTTCATTACATTCAGACTTTCACTCACCAGCTTGGAGTAAAACCCACACTAGATTAAGCTATTTGTGTTATTCTGTCTACCAATTCAAATCTTAATCTCATATAAAAAATACCCTCTCTCTCTTTTAACACAGAATAAGATGTAATCAAGTATCTCAATAGTCTATGACTGAGTCAAGTTTATACATAAAATGAATAATCACAATGGTGTAGCATTTCTCTAATTCAGAAAACTTGAAAAAGAAATTTTCCTCAGAGTGCCAAGGATTCATTTTGTTTGTGTTCCTGCTTAAGTAGTGTCCAAACATTTTGGCTAGAGGTTGTTCCATGCTCTGCATTCATATCTGCATTGCAACATCATCCTCAAGAGTTAGGTAGGAAAGATGGCAAGTCCTAAACTCCAATACTTAACAATGAAACTCTGTGCTAAGCATAATTTCAACACGTATACAGGGAGGCACTAGAAGTAATTTTGAGGGAAGAAATTGTACTTCTTTCATGGATGATAAAATTTCTACAGTAACCTTGAGATTTTTTAAAGTTTGAATATAAATAAATTAAAGAAAAAGTAAAGGTACACTAATTACTATTCCTTGTGCTTTCCTGGAAGTACAGTACAATGACCAACAAACACAAAATATTATCTTAATTTCAATCACAGAGGATATACAATAGGTTTATATTAAGCTAGAGGTCAACAAATGAAGGAGTCAGAGAAAGGTTCTATGGAGCTGAAGGGTTTGCAGCCCCTTAGGACGAACAACAATATGAACTAACTAGTACCCTCAGAGCTCCCAGGGACCCAACCACCAACCAAGGACTATACATGGTGGGACTGAATGTTCTGGCAGCATGTGTATAGTAGAGCATGGCAAATTCGATCATCAATAGGAGGAGAGGACCTCGGCCCAGTGAAGGTTTTGTGCCCCAGTGTAGGGGAATGCCAGGGCCAATAAGTGGGAGAGGGTGGGGTGGCAGGCATGGGGAGGGGGGAGGCAACAGGGGTTTGTTCTTGTTGTTTTTGTTTATTTGTTTGTTGTTTTTTGGAGGAGAACCTGGGAAAGGAGAAATTTACATGTAAATAAAGAAAATACCTAAAAAAAAAAATAGAAAAAAATTGCAAAAAAAAAAAAAAAAGACATTCTAGGTAGTACATTTAGTTCTTAGTGATATTAACATTAAATTTATTCTTTCTTTGAGATTTTGTTACCTTCACAGTTCTGATACTTTGTGTCCAAGTTTCTTGTTCTAGAGTCCACAAAGAAAGAGTGAACTAATATTTGGGATTGTTTTGGCCATATTTCTCAGTTCTGCTTTGTTGTGTGAAATCAATTACAGATAACAAATAAATGAATGTTTAATCTTCAAATGTTAAAAAACAAACAAACAAATGATCCATACAGTAGCAATAAAATATACTTGAAATTATATACATAAAATTCTTTGGTAAATTTTTTAAATTACATTTACTCTGTGTGTATGTGTGTCAGTCTGTATATATGAGCATCCATGAGTGTGTATATGTGTGTGTGTGTGTGTGTGTGTGTGTGTGTATTTGTACGTATGTGAACATGTACTGTGATGCATGTGTGGATTTAGGAGACTACCCTGAGGAATTGGCACTTTACTTCTACCTTACATTTTCCAGGGATTAAATTCAAGTCACTAGGTTTGGTAACAAGTGCCTTTGCCTATGGAGCCATCTATAACTGGCCCATAAACATACACTTCTGACAACGTAAAACTCCATTTTAAAGGAATATTGAAGGCAATCACTATTGATTAACCAAATGGCACTTAAGTACAAGAACAAGTCACAAGGGCTACAGAAATACCTCAGTTGTTAAACTGGTAGCCTTATAGTATCTAAGTCCACCTACTAGGAATCCATTTGAAAGTAGTTAGGTATGATAGTGTGCTTGTCTTCCCCGCACTGGGGAAATAGAGACAGAAGCATTCCTGAACATCAATGCCCAGCCACAGCTACCTTGTAGGTAAGTTCTAGGTTAATGAGAGACCCTGTCTGTAAAAAAGTTTTTAATATGCCTAAGGAGAAACAGCTGAGGTTGCCATCCTACACACATACACACACACACACACACACACACACACACACACACACACACACTCACACATTCTCTATGTATTGGACTTTTTCCTGACAGCCTCCATGTTCTGAAGGTTACAGGACAGGAAGTCTGCAGCTTCACAGTCTGTGGAGTCTGAAGCAATGAACCATGACCAACATATGCTATGACCAAGCATCCTGTGACCCAGAAATAAGAGCATTGCAAGGACCTAGAAGTTGTAGTGCTAAAATCAAGAAAATACTGTGCAAAATATGAATAAATTTCACTGAAGATGAGAACCAAAGGAGGTGTATGCTTTCTTCAATGTATTTTGCCTTGTGAAATGTTCTGACTATAACATTCAGAACAGCTCCATAATTCAGTAGTTGTATGGAATTATAAGATACATAAATACAGTGATCACATTTCTTATTTTTTATTTTATGTGTGTGTGTGTGTGTGTGTGTGTGTGTGTGTGTGTACACTTGTGCATATAGGACGTTTGTGTCTAGAGGCTGATGACAAACCTTAGTTATGTGTTTCTCAGGCATCATCCAACATACATTTTGAGGTAGGGTATTTAGCTTGTCTCAAATGTCCCAAATCACCTAGGCTACCAAGCCACTATTCTTAGAGATCTACCTGCCTGCCCAGTGCTGGGATAGCAAGCATATGCCTCAACACTTGGGTTGGCTTTGTGTGTGTGTGTGTGTGGGGGGGGTCTACTAGAGACTTTTCACAGGTCCACATGCTTACATGTCAAGCATTTTTTTTCAGCAGAGCTATCTCCCCACACTATGATGTCCTAGTATATTTTAATTTTCAGAAATATCCTTAAACACATAACACACACATTGCTATCAGTAATTCAGCATCCCCTACATGTTCAAGCATTTGAACACTTTGTCCCCCACTGAGAAGTTTTCTTTTGAGGATATGTTGAACCTCTCAGCTGTGGGGGTCTAGCTGATGGAAGTAGTCATTAGTGGTCATGCCGTACAGCAACCTAACCTGTTTCTTCTTTTCCTATCTCTTACTCATCCTTTCATACATGAGGAGTCCCAGCCATCTGCCCCCATCACAAGGGTCTCCATGGACTTTGTCCCCTCAAATCTTGAGCCAAAATAAATTCTTCCCCTCTTAAGCTGTCTATTGTCAAGTATTTAGTAACAGTGATGAGTAGCAAATACTTTATCTAAATACACTGCCAAGCTTTTCTTTACTCTAAAATATAACATCACCAGCCACAACAAAACCTTAAAAACAAGCAAACATGGTCAGTTAAAATAGGCGTTGAAAGAATTTCAGATCCATTTTATCATCTTCTTCCTTTAGTAGGCAAGCAACCAAGGAAGCAACAGCAGGGCAGACTTGGAGTCCAAGGACAAGCTGTTGTGTATCATAGAGATCCTGTTGAAGAAATCAGCCTTGTGCCAAACACTGAAGACACAATCAGACTCTAGCTCAATTAGATTTATGTAACACAATTCTGTTCTGTTTGCTCCTCTTGGCAAAGTCTCTCTCAAATGACTGGGATTCTCAGCAGCTCCAGCATGAGGCCCATTGACATTGGAAGAGTGGCAGGAAGGAGCTCTTGGTTGTCAGCCTGCAACAATGCCTTCAGGTGCCCACTGCATACAAACACATCCCCCAGGAGAGGTGAGAGCTCCCTGATGAACTGCCAAAATATCTGTGTACCAATATGGAGACTTTCTTGAGTCTCTTACAGTTTCTCCCTGTGTAGATAAGGACCACTGCTGTGAAGACACCCAACTGTGCCTTGAAAGAGTGGCATTAGGATCAGTCAAGGGAAAACTGTTAGGGGAAATATCCTTACTCCAGAGGAGACTTCACTTATCTCCTATCCCAACTGGAAAGGAAAGCTGGGAAAAGCAGCCAATTGCTCCCCTGTCATGTGTGTTTGTGTGTATGTGGACTGTGTGTGTGTGTGTGTGTGTGTGTGTGTGTGTAAGCAGGCAGGCAGGCATGCTTGTGCTTCATTATGAATATGCATTCAATGATATTGATATTTTAAAATATACTATTTTTTTTGATCCAGAGATAAAAAATAAACCAATGACCTTAGCCACATAGGAAGAAGCACTGGCTTATTCCTTCATAGGTACAGTTTGTTCTCTGTGACCCTATGACAAGCTTGATTTTAATTAACATGTGCTGATAGGATGGTATCTCTCTTTCAGGATGTTTAAAGATTGGAAGTAAGGAGGTCCCTTAGGCTGATAATTTGTAGCATAGCACAGTAGTTATATTTTAATATAAACTTGAGCAGATCTTGTGGGTACAAATTTCCAGTGCTCCTTGAGGACAGACCTAATTGAACTCACCCAGTCTTAGTTCTTCTTCACCTGGTCTTTGGCATGGTGGTTTTCTCAAGAAAGTTACTTTTATTTTTTCATCTTTATTCTTTTCCTTTTAGCTTTCATCTTTCTCCAGTTCTGCTCAAATGTCAAACTTGTGCTCATTAAACATCTACAATCTGACCACAGGTTGGAATAGATTCTTGCAAATCTCTCCCAAAATCCAGAACATGCAATGATATGTCCTTGGCATATCTAACAGGTGTCTGTTATGGTCCCCACTTTCAAGGGGGAAACCTGTGAGTAAGACAGACACTGCAGTCACTCCTCAGATGTTTCTTGTTCTTAGTAGAAGGGAAGCATCTTGCTCCAGTTGCGGTAGCAAACTCTGCGTCTCCAAATGACCTTATAAGACTATTTCTGTTGATGTTCAAGTTCCTTGGAATTATGTCTGATATAAGATTTCACTCTTGGCCTTAAATTCCTACCAGAACTTGTAGAAGTAGTGCTCAGCTTGTAAATGGTCTTTAGGTTAGACTTGTTTCTTTACTTAAACAGTTGAACAAATATATGGTAATCCAAACTGAGAATGGTAAGTGAGCTTATGTGTTGTACACTGTTTTCAAACCTCTCAATCTATTAAGAAAAACATTGAAAGCTATTATCTAGAGACAGGAGATTTGACTTGCAACCAGAAGCAAGGAGTGCCCAAGTCTGCCATCTTTACTGTACTCATGTATGATTTGGCTCAAAGAAGTTTTGCACACTATTACTTGAATCTTTCATTATTGAGAAAATATGAAAAGAATACCATGCAGGAAATTATATCTTTGAAAAAATGGCACTTTGTTTATATTGCACTCAACAGAGAAAGATTCCATCCACTTTTATAGGACTCTTGCTCAAAGGCCAAGTTGGTGAAGGTCAAAAGCCCACAATCTAACGTCAGGTTTAAAACATGGGTTTATTGTTGCATACAAAGCATTTCTGTGTTGTGGACATAGAGGCAGGTGCTTAAGGAGGGGAAATGGTTTGCTTATGTCCTTGCATTTGGGGTTGAGCAAGGACTAGGCCCTTGAGCCTATAAGCTCTGAGATGCCTCACATTAAGAGCAGTTGGCCTTGATCTTGCACTGCAGTATCACCAGCTCACCTCTCTCCTACTCTGCCTAGAACTAATGTCAGTCTTCCTCAGTGATGCTAGCTTTGGCAGGGTTTATGCTCCATTTTCTGGTTCTCTTCAACTCTTTGCCTGGAGTATTTTTATTACCGCATCTATCCTTGTGATGTGTAAGGAAATAAAGCTACATTTTCAACTTAGTAAACCTCTTTTTTATTTTATTTCAGGACTCCTTTATGTCAGAATACATAAACAAGGCCTTCCAAAGTTTCCTGAAGCCAATAGGCTATATAGTTTGTGCCCAATAGACAACAATGGAGGTATGTGACTCACCCTAGAACATTGTGCTGAATAGTTTGATGTCAATTTGATATAAGTTAAAGTTATCTGAATGAAGGGAAGCTCAACTGAGAAAATACCTCCATAAGATCTGACTGAAGCATATTCTTAACGAGTGATTGATAGGGGATGGCCCAGACCATGGTGGTTTTGGCTGCCTCTAGAATGGTGGTCCTGAGTCCTCTAAGAAAGCAGGTAGAGCAAGCCCATGGAAAGGAAGCTAGTAAGCAGTTCTTTTGCGGCCCTAACTAGTATAAATACTGAGTATAATGCTCTACCTAGGGCATGAACTGAGCTCCAGGTTTCTGAGTCACCAAATGTACCATTTCTCTGCTTTCTAAAGCAGACCCATCTTGTACATTTGAGGCCAGATTCTGTCCAGCTCTTTTGGAAAAAGGAAGTCAAGGGAACAAATACACTTGGGATAGAATAAATATTTTTGTCATGGTTGAAGTTACAATTGCTGTGAAGAAACACTATGACCAAAATAACTTGTGGAGGGAAGGGTATATTTGCTGTGTGCTTCCAAATAACTCTTTAGAAGGAAGTCAGGGTAGTAACTCAAACAGGGCATAAGTCTGGAGGTTGAAACTCGTGAAGAGACCATGAAAGAGTGCTGCTTACTGACTTACTCATATTGGCTTGTCAGCTTGCTTTCTTATAGACCCCAGGACCACCAGCCCAGGTATGGACCCACCCACTATGAGCTGTGCCTCCCACGTCAATCACGAATGAAGAAAATGCCTTATAGGTCTTTCTGTAGCCTGATATCATTGAAGCATTTTTCTTAAAGTTCCCTCCTCTCCAGTGACTCTAACTTGCATCCAATTAGCCAGTACAATTATAAAAAGAAATATGATTTCCTACCATTGTCTCTGTCTAGCTGGAAACTGAAAGACTTTGGAAGAAGAAGAAATAAGAAGCTATCTGCAGAGGTCTTGGAAGGAGAATTGGTCCTAAAGTGATCATCATGCAAGCTGGAGAGTCTGAGTCTGATATAGAGATTGAGAAAGACACCAGGTATTTACCTCTTGCCTCCACATGTACTTATACACAGAGTACAAGCACATAGGTGCATAGACATGCACACAAACACATGCATGCATATGCTGATCTCCACCTGGTTAGCAATTGCCTCTGATACAGGGAAAAAGTTTAAGAGTTCTTGAGATCAATACCATTGCATAGCTGTAGTTTTAAAAACAGATTGTTCTATATAAAACTATAACCTATGGAATGATACACAGATGTAAGACTAAATTTTCTCAGGTAATGTTTAAGGGATTGTTTTATCTCTGGAACTATCCAAATATTAAACACCTCATTGTTCTTATAGGACTCACAAAATGAAAAAAAAGAAAGAAAGCATAGTAATTCGAACATTTTATAAACTGTTGTGCTTATCATTTGTAGAGTCTAAGGACAGAAAACAAATGAAAATCAAAATACACTAACAATGAGTGGTTAGATCAAAAGGAAACGTTATCTTTAAACACAATAACAATTGTGGTTTCCTTGAGCTTAGA
This sequence comes from Montemys delectorum, assembly GCA_019843815.1. Taxonomy (NCBI): domain Eukaryota; kingdom Metazoa; phylum Chordata; class Mammalia; order Rodentia; family Muridae; genus Montemys; species Montemys delectorum. The sequence goes on from JADRCD010227684.1 coordinate 9,422, forward strand.
CAGGCCAGTCTACAGTCTCAAGGAGTTAGTGAAAAGTTTACTCCTGTGGTATAAGATATCCCCTTTCTGGGCTCAAATTTTGGTGAGTAGAACTTAGATTGGATTTCAGCCTCTTGTAGACCCTTACCTCCCTAGCTTCTGTGTATTCCCTACAAAACTGCCTAGGAGCACATACTATAAAGAGCTCATCCTTTCAGCTTCTTTTGCCTCCATGGAATATGATTCCTTTGGTCAGGGCACACAGTGCTGTTAGGAGCATTAGCACCTAATACATTGTCATGGAGAAGGAGTGTTCTTGGACCCATTTCCTTCAGTGCACACATGTAACTATAAATCCCTCTAATAAACTTCAATTCCTTTGTTACAAAGCTCTGTTCCCTGTCTACTCCATCAATCCCATTAGTTGTTCCCTAGAACTCTGTTCTTTATTAATCTTGCTTCTGTCTATCTTTCTGCTCTTACCAACATATGCATGCTGACCCTCATAACCCTATGTACATGTAAGGTTCAAAGAGATCCAAAGCCATCAGCAACAATAACTAAATCCCCCAGGAAGCATCAAGTTATGGCAGTTTTATTTCCAACATCATTCTCTGCATTCACCATCCCATTTGGAGCAAAAACAGTCCTGTAAAATTTTGGGAAGCTAGACAAATGGGTTCAGGTAGCAAAGAGAGATTGTTTGTGCTCTTTGGGGAATCTGAGGGCTTAAGCAAAATGTGCAGTCAGCTGTCTTCTAAGACTGGAGAAGGGACATTCAGCATTTATTTTAAAGGCTATTGTTGAGATTTGGTCAAAATGAAATACAGATTTTCTTTCTCTTGTGGAAAGACTTGAGTTTAAAGTTAAGCAGATCTGAGACTATATATTTGGTTGGCTACATAAGACCCAAGTGAACCCCAGTAAGAGTCTACACAGAGAGCTTAGCTGTTTTCCCTGCAAAATGTACAATGGGCCTGCCCTGCTCCTTGCCCTGTGGGGGGAGGAGGGCAGTGTGGGTGGAGGGACTTCTCTGGGCACCTAGGCCCCTTCTCTGCTCTGCTTGCTTTCTCTTTTATTTTTCTTCTCTTTGCCTCCCCCTCCTTCTCGAAGGCGCCTTCTTCTACTCTTTGCTTTTCCTTTTCTTCTCTCGCCATCCCAAAAGAGAGCATTATCTTTTTTTTCCTATCTTTTACCTTTATCACCTCATTCTTTAGAAGATTTTCTTTTGCAGGATGATGTCACAGCCCTTCCCCTCCTGTGAATAGAACCATTTTAATCAAGATAAAACCGCCAATGAGATCCCTGTAAAGGTCACACAGAGTCGCTATGTGTAGTACCAGTCCCACAAAAGAGCCCTTCCTTCTTGAACAAGTTTTGAAGTGGAAAGAATGTTTCTATTCATGATATCTTTCTAACTTAACAAGGTGGAGTTGAAAAGACCTGCTCCTGAACTCAAGGAACATCCAACTCTACATATTTTGCTTCAGCCTAACCCTTGAGAGTGAACCATTTCAACAAGAATGCTTTTATGGCTGTTTCAAGGCTGATAACCTGCAACAGATCAAGGTCCAGGAAACAGGGAAGCACGTTATTTAGGGGAGGTGTTCTCTGGATACCATCATCCCTGGGTCAGTAAGAAAGTCTCTTGTCTGATAGTTTTATGGTGATTAAAAGAATATAAGCCCATGTCCCTCTACCCAAGCCTTGAGCCCAAATTCTTTTGAAGCTAAGTCAAAGCTTAAGCATGAACAAATTCTGAATTTTTAAAAACCTCAAAGCATCACCTTAACTATATACATATATCTGTATATATAGTATGTGCATATATATATATATATGTATATGCTTAAACATACACCTCAATTATGTGTCTAAACATATTGTTTCACAAAATTACATTGAGTCCACATGAATATGGAGAAATGCCTTATTGCTTTCCTTTCTACATCATTCCTGGATTCTCTTTTCATTCTACGTTTGCCAAAGCTCCCACCCCTGACACTGCACTGTGGTGTGCGCATGTGTGCGAATACCCAAAGCAAAGCATAGTTGCCTGTCTAAGAACCACTCCATTCTTGTGAATGCCTGTGTCAGCCCAGTTAATTTTTTTAAAGATTTATTTATTATTGTATGTAAGTACACTGTAGCTGTCTTCAGACACACCAGAAGAGGGTGTCAGGTCTCATTACGGGTGATTGTGAGCCACCATGT
>JADRCD010227685.1:0-27452 GCA_019843815.1 Montemys delectorum
GGCCTGAACCAGGAAGTACTTTTGCATATTTCTCACATAGAGAGAAAGAGACTGGAGAAAGAGCCTGGGGACAGGTGCCAACTCTGAACAGCTGCTTGAGCCAAGAGATCACTGTTCCCTGGAGAGAGAGCTGACTGCCATGGTCAAGTAGGTGATGGGTCTAAAGCAGAGGGCAGTGGTCGGCTATCCCTTTCTCCCAGCACAGTCAGAATAAGAGGAAATGAGCTTCAGTGATGGCAGGAAGGATTTAGGTTAGACATATGGGAGGACTTCCTGTGTCAGAGTGTCTACACCGTGTATCCTAGTTGCTAATCCAGGTTGACCTCTCCCCTGGAGTTAATGAGAATTGCATACTGATGTTTCTAGTGAATAACTTGACCTGTCTGGGGTTAACAGAGAACCTCCTGCCCAGTGTCTAGGAACATGCCCCAATGCCCCTTTCCTTTCCTGTAGCCCCGTGAGTACCACTGTATGAAAACCTTGGGTACTGAGATACCTGAGCTATGGTGACAAGTCAGGGTCGCCACTCTGTACAGCAAACTCCGTACTCAGCAGTCAACAGCAAGACCTCCGCACTTCTGTGGCCTCTGACCCTTCTCTGGGGCTTTACTTCCATCCCAGGAGCATGGCCGCCGTTGGAATTGTCTTGGCATCTGATAATCTCCGTGTGCCTCCTGCCCACCGTCCTCTCTGATCCTTGATGCCTCCTCTTGTCCCTGCGGCTCCCAGGTAGCTGAGACAAATCCATTAAGAGTGCAACTGAGCTGGGCGCTGGTGGCGCACGCCTTTAATCCCAGCACTTGGGAGGCAGAGGCAGGCGGATTTCTGAGTCCGAGGCCAGCCTGGTCTACAGAGTGAATTCCAGGAAAGCCAAGGCTACACAGAGAAACCCTATCTCGGAAAAAAAAAAAAAAAAGAGTGTAACCGAGAGCCTGCTGTGTAGTTCAGTGGTAAAGCATGTACTTAGCGTGCAGGAAGCCCTGGGTTCAATCCATAGTAGAACACAGTCACACACACACACACACACACACACACACACACAGAGCATGGTACTATAGGTTTGTGGTTCATTTTCCTGAGGTCCCACTGAGTTCATAGGCATGTGTGGAAGCACAAGCATGGAGGAAACACAGACTGAGTACAAGAGCCACCACGAGAGGAGAGCTACCTTGTCAAGCCACAAGGGCATACAGGGAAGAGGAAACAAGATGGAGTTACAGGAAAAGGGATGTAGAAGGTTGGAAAAGTGGATCAGCAGGTAAAGTATTTACTGTATAATCAGGGAGACTGGAGTTTGAATCTCCAGAACCCCCATAAAAGCCAGGGGCAGTCAGGCATGGTTGTCCATGTCTTTATTCCCAGCATTTGAGAAACAGGCAAGCAGATCTTTGAGGCCAGCCTCGTTTACATAGGGAGTTCCAGGACAGCCGAGGCTACACAGAGAAACCCTGTCTCAAAACACAAACACAAAACCAAGCAAGTCAGGTGCGGCTAGTGCCTGTGTCTGTAATCCCAGTACATTTACAGGAAGATGGGGGCAAAGAAGGGAGGATCTAGAACAATAAGAGAATATGTCTTTAAAAATAATGTAAATAGTAAAGACTAATAACCTAAGGTTGTCCTCTGACCCCTATATATGCACTGTGGTACACACACTACACACAAAGCTAATTTAGATAGATAGATAGATAGATAGATAGATAGATAGATAGATAGATAGATAGAAAGAAGGAATAGAGTTTATTTAGGGCATGGGGAGGGGAGTTAAGCGAGTAGTAGAGGCAGAGAAAGGCAGAAGGAGAAAGAGAAGTAGAGGCCAGCCATGACCACGTGGAGAAAGGGAGGAAGGGAATGGTGAGAGAGGGGGCACAAGGGGGCAAGAGCCAAGAGAGAGGCAAGAGCTTAAGAGGGTAAGAGAGCCATTATATATTTTAAAAAGAGAAAACGAAGCTGGGCGTGATAGTGCATCCCTTTAATGCCAGCACTTGAGAAGCAGAGATAAGCAGATCTCTGAGTTTGAAGTCAGCCTGGTCTATAGAGAAAGTTTCAGGACACCCAGGACCACACAGAGAAACTATGTTGCAAAAACAAACTAAACAAAACAAAGTGAGAAAAGAAAAGAAAAAGAATGTGGTAGCTATCAGATGGAACAAAGTCTCAGAGGGAGTTTTATGGGGGAGGCAGGGTTTACACTAGACCTGGAAAAAAACAAAAACAAAAACCCGAGAACTTTGATGTATTTGTTTATTTGACTTAAGTGTTTGTGTATATGTGTGCGTGCTTCCTACAAGTATGCAGGTGCCTGGAGAGGCCAGAAGAGGGTGCCAGATCACCGGGATACGTAATTGTGAGCTCCTTGACCTGGATGCTGGGAACCTAACTCTGGTCTTCTGGAATAGCAGCAAAACACTCTTAACCACACAGCCATCTCTCCAGCCCGAGAGCTGTCCTTGCAAAGAGGGAAGGAGAACGATTGTTCTAAAAGGGCACCAAGAGGCCTGGGATGAGAGAGGAAGTAAGCAGGTATTCCTGGCAGAGTCGGGTAGAGGACAGAGAGCTAACTTGGATATGAGCTTAGTGGTCTTGGGGTATGGAAACTCACCAGGCAGATGAATTCAGCCTCAATTGAGCAGAGGTGCTTGTATGGCTATCCACTGGCAGTGGTGCACAGAGAAGTGTAGTGTGGGGTAGTGCTGAGAGGCCAAAGTCACAAAGCTTTCCTGCATTTGAGTCTGGGGACGAAATTTATCAAAGTGCCTAAGTCTGTTCCTGAGTTGACAGCTTCCATGGGTGGGTGGCCAGGTGGTCTAAAATGCCAGAGCCCCAGTGCCCTGCTGGGTTTAGTCCCCATGCCTTCTATGCAGGCAGGATTCCAACCTCTGGCCCGGGAAGACACACTCCTGGCTTTTCCAAATCAGGCTCTGCAAACCTACCTCTGGCTTGTCCAGCTTCTGTAAGTGGAGGCAGCTTGGTTGCATACTGGAGCTCCCCAATCCCTTCTATTTCAGTCAAAGACTGCTGAGACATGTCTAATAGAGGAGAAAGTTTACTCGAGCCTAGAATCCACAAAAGTATTTTGGGAGAATGACCTGAGGCCATATATCTGGACACGTCTATACTTATGCATAATGTTAGGTGAGCTCTCAGGAACACTTCGACTAGTTTGGGCTCAGGGCTTAAACACCTTCCCGCCCAGGTTTCAACACTTTGCAAGACTATCCCCAGTTTCTTTAGCAGCTTTGGTCATAGAAAGTACACTCGCTGCTGGTTGATCTGCAAGTTCTGCTGTGATCAGGGTGGGCAGCTGTTTTGGGAGAGCTGTTTGGTTTGGCCTTCCATGGTGTCTTCTGGAATGGGACAGCTGAGGAAGTGTCCACCAGTCTCTTGGGTCCAAGATCTCTCTCCTGGGTTCCAAGGACCCACCAGCTGCACCTGTTTGGCGCCCAGGGCAGGAGCAGTTAAAGAATACGGGAAGTCCTGGTCTGTTCCCAGCGTGGGGGCGGGGCAGTCAGAGTGAGGCTGCAGGGTCAGCCCTTCTCGGCCTCACTGGGGTGCCAGGCTCAGGTCAGCCTGTCAGAGTGGCCAGCTCACCCAAGGCTGAGATCATTGCCCTCCATGATAGCCTCCACCCCCAGCTGAGCTCACTACCATAGCCTTCTGGGGGACATTGTTGTCTCTCCGGCCCCTCCCCAGGCTCAATGAGCTGTTTGTTGGCATGTCCGGTGAGGGTAAGTGAGGGCGGGCATGGGGCGACCATACACAATGGGGATTCCGTCCATTCTGAGGTGGCTGCGGGAATCAGGCCGGCTTTGTCCCGGGGACCCTTATTCCCACCATTTAGGAGCCGGAACTTCAGGCGGAAGGCCCTGTAGTATAAGAACAACAATGTCGTCACCCTGTCTGTAGGGGAGGGTGCTGCAGGCCTGGCCTCCTAGGTACCCAGGGGAATCTGCAGCCTGGACATTTCAGAACAGGGGCCACTTAGCATAGATTCTAGGGCAAAGGCTGTGTCTCAGATCTGAGGGAGATTCAAGCACACAGATGGAGACTCCTCACCTGCCTACTGGCCTATCTGCAGTCTGTGGTACGCATGTGAATGAACTCCCTGACATCCCAGGGTTCAGCTTCTTAGGGGTAGCCAAAGACAACCCTAAAGTGCAAAAGAATTGGATGCATTCTGCAGGCCGTGCAGGTGTTGTACAGAGGAGTTGAATTAGGGGTAGCCTGGTCCACAGCTTGCCCTTCAGAAGTGGCTCAGGTTTCTCAGACAACAAGTGTTTATTTTCAGTGGGAAGGGGGGCGGGGGAGGCACACGACAGGACGTCACAGCATTTCCCTCCTGCTTGGTGCTGCAGTGGTTCTCACAGTCTGGGCACTGGTGACATCACCGGCCTTTCCTCCTCAGCTCTGGCCTTCTTGCCTCCTTCACCCCACCCTGAGCCCTGGCCAAGCTACAGGGTTCTTAGGCTCCTGTTTCCGGTGAGGGCACTTCTGGGTGGGTGCTCCTAGGGGGTAGGGGAGCAGTGACTGGAACAGCTTCCTCAGATCATTGCCCAGGCTGGGTCAGAGATAGCCCTTCTGTATTCACCCCTGTGAGACTGTGCTGTCCCACCCAGGGCCTCTTCCCAGTTCAATGCTGGCCCTTTAAGGGTCTTGGGAAGCCAGAACAACAGGAAATCCAAACGGCCTCATTAGGCAGCTCCAAGCTCAGCACAGTAATTAGCGCCCTGAAAACAAAACAAGGAAAAGCAGGTGGTGGTCCTCCCCATCTTTGCCGCCTGCCTGTAGCGTGGCCTGTTAGTACCCAGAGCTGGGCAGCTGGGACGAGACCCCCCTTCTAGGCCCCTCATTCCAAGCTTCTGAGGCCTGGTCCCCACTGCCCAGGCCAAGGGTCAGGGTGAAGCTTATGGAGAGACAGGCTGCATGTAGCGCCTTGGCCAGCGCCACATCCCTGGGGACACACACTGGGGCTTCCCCTCGACCACAACCAGGTGGCCATTTGTCCACAGCATCTTTCAACCTGTTTGAAAAATATTATGATGGGGACTGGGGATCAAGCCTGCCTCTTCCAGAGGGAAAGGAGAGACCCAAGATGGTCCCCTCATAGAGAACACAAAAACCCCTCCAGGTTGCCCTTGAGGTGAGCAGGACTACTTGAGCAGAGAATATGGCCACCGGTGGGCTCTCATTTGCAAGTCCCTTAGATGCCAAATGCCTGAGCAGGAGTCAAAGACATAACCTTAATGGCTTCTTTTTGGCCATCCAAATGGCTTCAGGTGACATCCCATTCTGTCTGTCTTTTGCTCCAGCTTTTTTTTTTTTTTTTTTTTTTCCTTCGAGACAGGGTTTCTTCTGTGTAGCCCTGGCTGTCCTGGAACTCACTCTGTAGATCAGGCTGACCTCGAACTCAGAAATACACCTGCTTCTGTCTCCCAAGTGCTGGAATTAAAGCCGTGTGCTAACACTGCCCAGCCTTTCTCCAGCTTTTAGCTGTAGGGGGAAGCCATGCTGCCCTGCTCCCGAGCTGTCTCCTTCAGCTGGAAAGTTACCTACAACCAAACAGTCACTGAGCAGAGGGCAACACTCCACCAACCACCCTGGCAGGAGCCCTTGGGAAGGTCTAAGGGACTGTAAATGACACAGCCTTGTGACAGTGCTTCCTTCTGTCTGACAAGGCCTTTGAGAGTAGGGTGGCTAACTTTCTAAGTACATATCCCACACAGACTTTAGCAGGTGACCGAGCACATACTTATATAAACAAAGTGAGTTGGGGCAGGAGAGATGGCTCAGCAGAGTACTCATGGCTCTTGCAGAGAAACTGGGTTCAGTTCCCAGCACCCATATGGAGGCTTACAACCCTCATAATTTCAGTGCCAGGGACCCCGATGCCCTCTTTCTGACCTCTGTGAGCACACAGTGTGGCATACATACATATATACATACATACATCAAGGCAAACTATACCTCACATGAAATAAAATAATGTTTTTCATAAGTGAGCCAGAAATCACATCTGACTCTGAGGACTTCAGAGAAGCCAAGGAGTAGGCCCAGCAGCCTGTCACACAGCAGTACTGTATCAGGGTCACTGGACCCCCAGGGAGGTCCCAGCATTTATGTTTTGTGTAGAACAAGGGCTGAAGGTACTGGGGCAGGGAGATGTAGGTCCTTCCAAGAACAAAGCTGGCATGACCCTGAACATGGCAGGAGCTGCACTGGGCTGGCCTGGGCTGGCCTGGGCTGGAGGCCCCATGGGGCCAAAGCTGAACAGGTTGAGTGAGGTTGGTGGCCAGCCTGTGGCCACTGAATGGGACTGTAATTAAACTGTGGGTGGGTTTCTAGTCACACTCCTGTTGGTTGAGAACAAAGGCCCAAGGCTTCATTGCCCAGGGGGAAGGAGAAGCAGAGGGAGGGGCTGGAGTAACCCAGAACCTGCTATTGGGCTGGGCAGCTGGCCTCCAGCTGGGGCTGGGAGCCCTGCAGACACCCCCAGAGATCACCAGCCAGCCTGGCCACTTCTGAGGGACTCCCGCTGGATCCAGGGGTCCAGTTCTGATTGATGGTGGTGATGGGAAGGTGAGAAAGCAACTAAGGGGTTACAGGGGCATAGAACAAGGCCACACTTGGATCACCGCAACAATTTTCTGGAGATTCTGATGGGCCTGGTCTGAGATAAAACCTAGGGGTAGTTGTTTCTAGAGGCATCCTGTGTGGAGGGGTGCCCACCCCCCAAAGCCTATAGAGCCCAGAGGTCACACCCACCCACTGGGCCCAGTGGCTGGCGCTGGGCAGTGGTGGCGCACGCCTTTAGTCCCAGCACTTGAGAGGCAGAGGCAGGCTGATTTCTGAGTTCGAGGCCAGCCTGGTCTACGGAGTGAGTTCCAGGACAGCCAGAGCTACACAGAAAAACCCTGTCTCGAAAAACCAAAAAAAGAAAAAGAAAAAAGAAAAGAAAAAAAAAAAAACCACTCACAAATGTCCAGCTCTTTTTACCGTTGTGGAAAGTTACCCAGGGAAGTGGCTGTGGGCAAGGAGAGGAGTGTTGTTAGGGCCCCAGTGGCTTCAGTCTGGTGGTCACTTGGAAGGGACTCTCCTGCCTTACTCACAAACCCTTAGGGCCTGTAGCTATCTCTTGAGAAAACAGATCAGGTCCAGGAGAGAAGCGAGGCAGGCTCAAAGCACCTGAGCGAAGGGGCTAGAGTTCTGTGTGGGGGCGTGACCCTGACGTGAATCACTTCCCGGATGTAGCTAACCAGCCCAAACTTCAAGGTTTTGGGGGGTGGAAATCTTTTTTCCAAGTTCCTCGATCTGTCATCCCCCCTCCCCCGCCGGGCCGGATAGGACTGGACCAGTGTCCTTAGGGTTCCCACTCAGCTTTCCAACTTAGCCCTTCTCCACTGAGCTCTCCCTGGACGTTGTTCCCGCCTCAGGAAGTCTCTGATGCCCTGCACTGGATTTTGTTTTCCTTGTTATCAGGACAACTAATATTTTTTCCTGTGTGGAGGGGGGTGGCGGGGGGTGGGGGAGATTTTCCCAAGCAGATTACAGCTGTCAGGGAGGGGGGAAGGGTGGAAGCTGAGGCTGCCCTTCACTCTCCCCTTACTACCCTCCTAGATCTGAACTAGTGAATGAAGGAGGAAGTCTGGCCTCCAAGCTGGCCTGGCTCCACTGGACACAGGGGGCAACTTTGACTTAGCTCTGGACTGGAAAAGTGCACACCCGTCCTCTCCTCAGCTCCTTTCTAGAAGAATTGCTTATGGAGACACCCCACCGACACGCACACCTACAGATACACAGACGCACGCACGCACGCACCCACCCACCCACATGAAAAGTTGCTAATGGTAAGCACCTTCGTTCTCTGTAGCTTTCACAAAGCCTCCACAGACAGCAGACCAGAAGCTAGGCTACATGTTCAAAGACAGGGAGAAGGCCAACCCAGGACCTTCTCCCTACTGTGGCAGGGAGGTAGTCCCCTCCTCCCTGCACAGATGGGATGGGACTCCCATGTGCCTTGGGAGCTAGAGCTTCCACGTCAGAATTCCAAACCACCAGGCAGCCTTGTGGCAGAACATAAAGAAGAGTGAGCACACACAGGACTCTCAGCTCTGCTCTGCCAACCAGTGTGGCTCTGAGCAATTCGCTCGCTGCACCCTGCTATGTTTTAGGCTGTGCGTCTCCAACATGGCCATATCGATGTCCTGTCTCACGTACCCAGATGGTCTCGTTGTGAGGACACAGACGAAAAAGCTCTGATTCACTGTCTGATTCTGGGCTACATGGTGAGTTCAAGGTCAGCCTATGCTACATAGAGGGGAGTGGGGGGAGACAACCCCACCTCACCACCACTCACACACACAAATACACTGAAAGTTGCCTTAGCAAACACTTCCATTTCCTGTAGGCTTCACAAAGGCTCCACAGAGAACAGAGCAGAAAGCAGGAGCAGACACCATCAATGCTGTGTGTACATCCTTCCTCAATAAACTCCCACTTTTTTATATTTTTGAGGCAGTGTTTCATGTATTCCTGGCTGGACTCAAACTCATTTTGTAGCCAAGAAAAACTATGAATTTCTGGTCCAGTTTATTGAGTGCTAGGGATCTAACCCAGGGCTGTGTATACTAGGCTAGCCTTCCACCAACTGAACTATGTCCCCAGAACAATAAACTCCCAGTTGCAGCACTGGGGTAGTGCTAGGGTGAAGCTGCCAGGGTCTTTGGGGGGGGGGGTGGAGAACCTACAGTACTCCAGCAATAGGGTTTTGCTTATGAGGATTAAGTTCCCTTCAATTTAATGACAACCCACAGCCAGGGAGATGGCTCAGGGGTGAGGGTGCTCCCCACAAAATCTGACAACCTGGGTTTGATCCCTGGAGCTCACATGGAAGGAGAGGTCCTTTGCCCCCCACAGGTGTTCCACAGTACGTGCATTCATGTGTATGCACTTACATACACAAAATACAGAAATAAATGTAAAGGAAAATGTCAACACACAGAAGGACTTCAGGTGTGGCTTTCTAGGTCACAGTCTGCAATACAAAGAGATGATTGGTCCGCGTGTGCCGTGCCGTGTAATCCCCCTCAAGGGGATGCCCGCCCTCATCAGCAGGATGGGTACCGTGCCCTGGGCTGTGTACAGGACCTAGCAAAGCAGCTGTGGGGCTGAGGGGAAAGACACACAGACTGTCTAGAGAAGCTCACTTTTTAGCTAAGGCGAAAAGTATACCCTACTGGCATTTTTTAAATTTTTTTATTATTTATTTTTATTTTTATTTTTTTTGGGTTTTTTGAGACAGGGTTTCTCTGTGTAGCCCTGGCTGTCCTGGAACTCACTCTGTAGATCAGGCTGGCCTCGAACTCAGAAATCCACCTGCCTCTGCCTCCCAAGTGCTGGGATTAAAGGCGTGTGCCACCACTGCCTGGCTTTTTTAAAATTTTATATTTGTTTTACTTTACGTGTATATAGGTGTTTTGTCTACACGTATGTGCACCACAGGCATGCCTGTTGCCTAGGGAGAGCAGAAGAGGACATCTGATACCTTGGAGCTAGAGTTAGAGTTGTAAGTCACCATGGGAATTCGGGGAATGGAACCCAGGTCCTCTGGAAGAACAGCAAGTGCCTTTAGCCGCCAGGCCATCTCTCCAGCCTCTTGAGTTCTAGCAACATTTAACATAAGCCTTTCTTTCCTTCTCTCTGTTTTACTTGTGGTACTTTATCACATATGCTAAAGTAGATCCATAGCCCTCTCTTTTTAAAAACCTAATTTTATTTTACTTTTTTTTTTTTTGAGCCAGTGTCTCATATAACACAAACTGTCTTTGAACTTGTTTTGGAGCCGAGGATGACCTTGAATTCTCGATGTTCCCGTCTCTTCTTCCCAGGTTACAGGTCTGTATCTCCATGCACAAACCTAGCCCTTTTAAACTTCTTCATTTTTATTTCAGACAAGTTCTTACAAAGCCCATACAGAGTTCAGATGCCTTGGAACTCTCTGTGCAGCTGAAGATGACTTGGGCTTCCTCCTCTCAAAGGCTACAGGTATAACGCACCGTACCCATTGTTTGACCTTTGTGCTTATAAATATTCAAATAGGTTGAAGATGTAGTTGTGGTAGAATGCTTACCTAGCATGCTTGGGGACCTAGGTTCCACTCACTGAACCACAAAATAAATAAGTAAACAAATAAAGCTACAAGTAGATACAGGGTGCTGTTTTCCCAAGTGTGGTAGATTACACTTAAAGAAAAACATCAGGGGGCTGGAGAGATGGCTCAGAGGTGCCCACTGCTCTTCTGAAGGTCATGAGTTCAAATCCCAGCAACCACATGATGACTCACAACCATCCGCAATGAAATCTGACCCCTTCTTCTGGGGTGTCTGAAGACAGATACAGTGTACTTACATATAATAAATAAGTAAATCTTTAGAAAAAAGAAAAAAGAAAGACTTAGGACCCCCACCCCCCACTTCAGACCAAGTTCTCAACACAAAAGAGATTTATTTGCCCCAGATTGACAGAGGCCAGGGAATAAGAGACAAAGAAAGGAGACAGAGAATGAGGGAGAAGGGGAAGGTATGGCACATAGGAGAAAAATGGCAGTTTATAAAGGTAAAGGGGGAACCCATAGTAGGACCAGATGTTTAATTTTAATTGGGCAGATTAATTAGGTGAGCCAAAGGGGGCTTTTAATTGTTGGACTTCAATACTTTGATAGCTGGACCTTGGTAGTCAGCCTCAGGACAAGGAAGTAGCCAAATAAGGGACTAGAGCTTGGTGGGTAGCTTTAGGAATGGAATCCGAGGGTTTTTAGCAAGGCAGAGAGAGTCAGGGAATAGGGTAAGAAGGCCTGCCAGAGCCATGTTTGCAATGCTCTGGCTGGCTAGAGTCCCTTCACTCCATCACTCAAGAAGCTGAAGTGACAAATATCCTCAGGCCCAGGAGTTCAAGGTGAATCTGGGCAATATGTTGAGATCCGGTCCCAACAACAACAAAATCACACAGTACCTGGAAGCTGGGGTAAGAGAAGCTCAGGGGATAAGAGCACTTTTGTAACAGTTCCTTCTGAGATCGAAATATTACATCCTACATGAATCTCATGAAGAAGAAGCAACTCAGGGCTGGAGAGATGGCTCAGCGCTTAAAAGCACTGACTGCTCTTCCGAAGGTCCTAAGTTCAAATCCCAGCAACCACATGGTGGCTCACAACCATCCGTAATGAGATCTGATGCCCTCTTCTGGTGTGTCTGAAGACAGTTACAGTGTACTTAGATATAATAATAAATAGATAAATAAATAATAAATCTTTAAAAAAAAAGAAAGAAGTTAGCAACTCAAAATAGCTTCAGGAAGTCTCTGAAACTAACCAGATTCACTAGGACCTCACCCAAACCCAGTAACTATAAAAGTAAAAGTCACTCCAAAGGAATCAAGCCAAGCTGCAAGGAAGACTCAGACAAATGAACCTGCAAAACCAAACCAAACCAAAAAACACTCTTGAGCCGGGCAGTGGTGGTGCATGCCTTTAATCCCAGCACTTGGGAGGCAGAGGCAGGGGGATTTCTGAGTTTGAGGCCAGCCTGGTCTACAGAGTGAGTTCCAGGACAGCCAGGGCTACACAGAGAAACCCTGTCTCGAAAAACAAACAAACAAAAACAAAACCACTCTTGATTGCAGACCAGCTTTCTAGAAGAGGGTTAGGTTAACTGAGCCACTAAGAAAGGACACTGACCTGTGTGTCCTGTGTGCTCTAGGTCCCAAGTTTTTGTGAGCTGTCACCCATGCTGGGGTGAATTTTGCTGATGCAGCTGTCTTTGAGTCATGTCTCTTCCTATAAATAACCCTTCATGACTATTCCTGTAAGCAACTCCAATAGCACTCATTGGTGTACCAAGCTGGACTTTGATGTCATCTGTACTTTGGTCTGTCATGGCTTCCCTATCTGATGTGTGTGTTGCATCTTCCCAGGAGAAGTTTTGCCACACAGTAGCACTTCAAGTGTAAGCATGAGGCCCTGAGTTCAGATTCCCAGCAGAAAGAGAGAGAAAAAGAAAATTCAGATTCATTGAGAGTCCCTGTCACATACATCACATACAACATATATATACACTATATACACAGGTGTGTGCGTGCACACACATATAGTAATCAAAAGAGGAAAAATTAAAAATCTTCGCTGGTGGATGGAGAGATGGCTCAGTGGTTAAAGAGCACCGACTGCTCTCCCGAAGGTCCTGAGTTCAAATCGCAGCAACCACATGGTGGCTCACAACCACCCGTAATGAGATCTGACGCCCTCTTCTGGTGCGTCTGAAGACAGCTACAGTGTACTTACAATAAATAAATAAAGAATAAAAAAAGAAATCTTTGCTGGCTCTGGTGGTACAAGCCTGTAATCCTAACTGCTGGGGGTGGGTGGGACTGAAGCAGCAGGATAGGAAGTCAAATGCCAGTTTTTGAAATTTAGTGAGTTTCTCTCTCTCTCTCTTCATGCATTTGTGCATTTATACACACACACACACACACACACACACACACACACAGAGGAGGGGGGAGAAAGAGAGAGAGATGGGGGAGAAAGAGAGAGGTCAGAGAGAAATAAGAGCTAGGAATGTTTTAAACCTCAGTACTGAAGGGAGGGGAAATAGGAAAGATGATTTGGGGTGTTTGGGACTGGAGAGACGGCTCTGATGTTAAGGCACTTTGTGTTCTTACAGAGTGCCTAGGTTGGGTTATCATATGGAAGCTCACAAATGTCTGTAATTCCACATCCAGGGGAATCCAATAGTCTTACCTCTTTTGACACCAGGCACACACATGGCACACATACATACACATAGGCAAAGACTCATAGACATAAAATAAAAATAAGTCTTTAAACATAAACTAATCATTTGAAACAATAGCCTGCAAGGTTGGTGCCATTTCTGTCCCATCAGACTGGCTGCAAGGAGGAGGGGCTGCGGGGCTGGGGTGCTGTACTTCACTGGTTCCCTGGGCCTACCTTCTCCCTTCCTCCCTCAGGCCCACTTACGCCCCAGATGGTACCATGCAAAGTACAGCTTGTCGAGGCTGGGGTCCCTGAGGCTGCCCTGTATTCTGTGTGTCATCACCAGGAGAAAAGTCCCTGGCGGGAGGCGGCCCTCCACTGGGAGGCCATTTCCCTAAGTGGCCAAGGTAAGAAGTGGGGGATTTCCAGTCTGTGCAGCTGCCTTTAGTTCTGGGGGCTCCTCTTTTTTTTTCCTCAAGTAGTCTAGGCTGGTGTGAGGGCAGAAACTCCAGTTAGGCAGAGTTTTCCGCAAGAGAGTTGTGGGAGCGGCAGAGCCAGCTAGACCCGCAGGTCTCCAGCCCCCAAGTCTTCCTCTGAAGGGAACCCAAGGGTCACATGTGGGAACCACCGGGCCCCAATCCTGGAAGACCCCAACAAGATAACCTGGAGCGGGGTGGGTCTGAAAATCCAGAGCGGCACTTACTCATGGGCCTGTGGGGAGTGAGTCAAATCGATGAATGCCCCTGCCTAACCCCAGCTTCTGCCCCAGGAGCTGGTTGGGCCTGGTGGTTAGAAGGGCAAGTCTCAGGCCAGGAGTCTCCTAACTAGCCAGTACTTCCAAGGCTGCATCAAAGGAGCAGCAGGAGCCCATTTGGAGCTGGGAGTCAGTAGCCTCGAATTCCACACCATCATGCCCTAGATATTTACCCCACAGAAAGGGGGACCCTTACCCTAACAGGATTACTTTGTACTGCCATATTGTGCTCACTGGACTAAGAGGGCAGGTACAACCCTAGAGAGTTAGTGGAAAGAAAGAAGTGAAGCCCTAGACTAAATGGCACGCACGCACGTGTTCCATCACCCGTGTCGGCATGCTCTGATCTAGATATGGGCTTAGGAAACAGCTAGACCGTTTTGGATCTCCCATGCTTGGGCATGCATAGACTTCTTCCCTTCATACCCAGCATGTAGTATGCATGCTTGGTGTGGACACATGTCTATGCACTCTCCCTCTCTCTCTACCATGTGCTCGTGTCTGGGTGTGTGTGTGTGTGCGTGCGCGCGCGCGTTGGAGCGTGTGTAAAGGCTTGTGTAATTGAGGCACGCCAAGTCAAATAGCCAGGACTTGTGCAAAGGCCCTGTGCAAAAGGAGCAGTCATATAAGGAATACAGCCAGTGTCTTAGTGTGAACCAAGTCCTGAGCCAGCATTGCGGGGCGTAAACACCAATCTGCCCATGTGCCAGCCATTCCCCTCAAGGAAGGTATTATTATCTGCAGTTTACAAATCAATAAACAGAATTTGCACCCAGGTCAACCTAAGGCCAAGCCAGAGCCTTCCCACCAGGCTCTCGTGGTGTGCTCCTCTTTAATTACACTGCATCTGTTTCTCTTCTCTGAGGCCTGAGCTGACAGCCCCCTCCTCCCCATCCCTTTCCCCTCCCTGCTAGCTGAGGTGGCCTGTTCAAGGCCTATGGCTCTTGGGGACACAGAACATAAGACCTTCATCCATCAAGCCAGGCCCTGGTTCAGAGAAGGTCTGGCTGGTCCTGGGCGGATCAGCTGGGGTTGAGCTGGGCCAGCTGTTTACAGTAAACAGAAAGCTCTGGAGGAAGGAAGGAGGGGAGGGGCTCCAGTCGTCATGGAGACTGGACAGACCAGCCAGGCCTCAGCCCTGATCCACAAGGACTAGGGCTGCATCTTTGTGTCTCTAAAGCAAAGAGGTGGGGGGTGGGAGGCGGGGGGTGGGGTGGGGGCGGCCCAGGGACTGTCTGGGCAGGACAGCCTAGCAGGAAAATCTGGCGGGGGGGCACTGAGAATACACCTTGTCTGTCAAACTTTTGACAAGTCACTAAGAATAACAGCCACTTATTGGACTTTTACAATATGCTTAGCTCTAGGCCCTTTTTGATTTTTTTCTTATTTAATCAAGTGGTACATACAATAACAGTCTCTAGTTCACAGATAAGAAAACTGAGCTTCAGAAAGTGGGACTGAGGGTGTGGTTCAGTGTTCTAGTGCCTGCCTTACTTCACAAGTCCTGAGTTCAATCCCTGTGGTGGGGGTGGGGTGGGGGGGCAGGACATTTTAAGTAAATTAGCCCCCTTCAAAAACAGGATTAAGCACTTTAGTCATGTCCCAGGTCATGCCGCTAGTCACACTACTTGGGACACTTTGGCAAAAATATCTATTTCCTTCATTTCTTTTGAGGGTACTGGGGACTGAACCTAGGGTCTCACACTACACGCCTATAGCCCCATTCCTGCCCCCACTTTTTAAAATTCTGAGAAAGGATCTCACAGAAATGTCATAATTGATCCTGAATTCACTCCATGCCTGGGTGAGTGAGTCTTGAATTTGTGATTCAATTCTGCCTCAGCCTCCCCACAGGAGGCTAGAGGTAAGATCTAGAATGTACTGAGATATTCTGGATGAAAATTCTCTCTACCCAGGCAGGTAAAGAGATGATCTAGATAGGGAAACTTCAAGTCCCTGAATGAGTAGGGAAACTGAGTCACCTTAGGTGACAAGCGGACTTTCCCACACTCCAGGCGTTAGTCAAAGAGCTTACTGGGGGCAGACCTCATGTGTTCTAGCCCTAACCACTAGACCACACGGATTATCCACGGCTTAAGCTGGGAAGGTCCAAAGAGAAACTCCCTTTCTGAGTCCCAGCCTGGCCCATAGGCTCTTCCTTATTGAACATGCTGGCTCTATGGGGGCCTTGCTAGGCCAGGGCGCTGGGGGATGCTGGGGGGTTTCTGCCCACACATATGGTTTCCAGATTTCAGGGGATGAAAAGGAGGCCCCGAGGCACGGAAATGGGGGGTGTGATGACAAATTTAGACTGATTGCTTTTAGGAAAAAGCCAAGAAACCCTAAAAAATTAAAGCAAAAATTCCACTCGAAAACCGAAGGGAATTACTTGATTGTGAAACCGGTCGCCAAGGGGCTCGGCATAGTTGAACGTGGAACAGCATCAAGGGACTTTGACTGTTCAGAGGGTACAGAGGAAAGGCTGCTCTGTCTGCTGTTCCTGCCTTGTTCCTTGTTGCAGTTTGGGACTGGGATCTTGGGTGGGCAGAACACTTGAGAGGATGCCTGCTGTCAGGAGAACCCATGGCAAGCAAGTGAGAATCATACACCAAATGTCTATGCCAAAAAGCCTCACTGGCTTCCCCATTGAAGGTTCCAGTGAACTACAGAGAAAGGCCCAGGAAAAGCAGCGCAGAAAGTTGGGATCGGAGATAACTTGAGCTCCAGACTTTAGAGGAAGGACCCAGGACAGAAGGTAAAGGAGAGGACAACTGTCTGGAATTTGGTCTGCAGACCCAAGAGTCAAAGATCAAAGAGGGATGAGGGGGACTTCCTGAAGCTCTCAGGGGAGTGCCCGCCAGCCAGTCTGTTGTGCAAGCTCTGGGCTGGACCACAAGGACAGCCTGGCAGAGGGGTTGGGCCTGGTCAGTAGCCAGAGTGATGCTTGCCCAGCCCGGAGCCTGAAGAGCTGGAGTTATGCCCTGTGCTCCTTTTGGAATGCAAGAACTTGTTACCCTAGGGAGCATTCCTGCGCTACCTCAGGGTTGCAGTCTGCATGCCTGAGACACTCTTCACCCTGGTCTCAGACTTCTCTTTCCTAGAGTCGCTATTTTACCAGAAACCTGAACGGCCTTTCCAAGCAAACCTCCTTTGAGATAAGAGGTTTGTGAAGCAAGAGTTGCTATGTGGGGTGTTGCGGGGTGGGGGGAGGGGGGGCTGGAGAGATGGCTCAGTGGTTAAGAGCACTGGCTGCTCTTCCAGAGGTCCTGAGTTCAATTCCCAGCAATCACATGGTGGCTCACGACCGTCTGTAATGGGGAAACGATGCTCTCTTCTGGTGTGTCTGAAGACTGCGACAGTGTACTCACATACATGACATAAATAAATCTTTAAAATAAAAAGTGAGTTGCTGTGGGTTTCAAGAAAAGGGGCACCTGGCTGCTCAGGCACCAAGGTCTGCTCCGCTCAGGGAAGCTTTCTATTTGCTGTTGTTACATTCTCATCTTGCAGGAGAAAAAACTTGTCTTCAGGGGTGTGGTTAGGCTGATCAACCCAGGGGAGGGGCTTATACTTATTCTGGATCACCTCTGAGCTCCTCAGCTCAAGCCTTTTTGGCTGGTGATGGAAGCTGAGCAGGAGGGCTCAGTGAGTAAAGGTGCTTGATACCAAATCTGACAGCCTTAGTTTGATCTCTGGGAACCACATGGTGGAAGGAGAGAACAGAAAACCCTTTGAGAAATAGTTTCCACAACACTAGCTAAGGTTTCAGACTTCCATCCGCTTCTGAGAGCTAGGAGCAGGATGAGTTCTGAGCTGGGGTATGATGAGAGATGTGAAGTAGACCATATCTTGAGTTTTAACCCCTATGGAGAAGTGAGGGAGAAAAAACAGCCTAAACTGTGAGATTGGCCCATGGCAGGGAGTTAGGTGCAAGTGTGAGATGCAGAGACAATATGGCACCTGCTATGTGCCTGGGAAGCACATTTGGCCACAGCAGCCTAGGAACCAGGAACAGTACCCACTGTCCTGGGAGTCAAACAGTACCCTTTCCCTTTTCTTGCCCTGGCTTGGTCTCAGTGGGCATCAGTTGCTGGCCACCAACCTGGAGTCGTTTAACATTCTGAGGATATCTCGGAATGGGTACTGGCTGCTTGCCTCAAGGATTACTGCAAGGCAAGAACTGAGCAAAGGCAAAGGTATTCAGGGAGAGGAAGCCACCAGCCGGGAGGCATTGGAAAAGTGGAGTCTCTTCCATCAGAGGCTGCCCCATCCGCCAGTTTTCCCGTTTGGAATCTGCGCAGGAAAATGTTGCCCCTTTCCTGGTGGCTCATGTCTCCTCCTCTCCATGCTCAGGTGTAAGGAGGAAGCAGAGGGCAAGAGATGCCCAAACGCTGCTCCAGAGCCACTCACTGGTATCCTCCTGTCTCACCACCCTCTAGCTCCGGAAGACTGTTTATCCTCAGCCTGCCGCAGGGACAGCCTGGCTCCCAATGAGAAAAGCTGCCAGCAGGGTCTTTTGTGGTGTTGCTCCCGTGTGGTACTGCCTAGGGGCCCCACCATGGGGGCAACAGATGGACCTATGGTCTCTACAGAACAATGGTGGGGGAGGGGCCTTGGCATTGCCTGCCCCAAACAGGAAGCTTTGACTGAGCTTCAAAGGACTGGCAGGGCCAAGGGGCTGAGTGGTGGATCCAGTGCCAGGACTGGAGGCTGTATGAATTGCTTGCTGCCCTCCAGCCTTGAGATGCCCAGCCCAGCAGCATGGGTAAGATACAGTGGCCAGGGCAGCCAGGGTTTGGGCAAAGGGTGGCTTGCACTGGCAGGACACCAGCCTCTGGCCTGACACAGGTTGGAGGGCAGGGGCTTGGAGGCTGGGCTTTGCTCTAGTTGAGGTGCCCCTTGCCATTCAAGACTTCAGGTTCTATCACAGCCACAGTTATTCCCCCCTCCAACAAACAACCATAAGGGGAGGGCTGGCACCGGGCCTGTTGCCCACTCCCTCCCTGCCTCCTGCTCCCAGCTGCTCTGCTCAGAGCCTTTTCCTCTCCACTTCCTGTTCACACAGGGGGGGGCGGGAAGTGGAGGGAGGAAGCTTAGGGGGTGGTGTGGAGGGGGGGGGGCCCATTGAATAAAAGGAATTAACCGTTTCCCTCCTCTGACCTCTGGGAATTTCCGCCTGTGAAAGTGTCTCGAAGAATCAGTAGAGCTGGAGGAGTGGAGAGGAGGTGTGCCCCTCTTGCCCCCTCCCCCCACCCAGCGGTGGTGGGGCCAGATAAGTCCCTCTGGGCCCCTAATCTTTTGTTTCCCTGGCGCCAGGGGATGGGAAAGCAGCGCCAAGGGCAGCCAGGAGCTTGGTGGCTTCGGAGCCCCCTCCCAACCAACAGAGTTGGTGCCAGGCTCTGGCCTGAGACCTGAGCCTTAGGAGAGGAGGGGCAGGAACCAGAGAATGGGTATCCACGGAGAAATGAGCTCACACCCAAGCTGAGCCTTGCTCCCTCTGTGTCTGGGCTGGTGTCCTTAGCCAGTGTACTTTGGAGACAGGAGGGAGGGCAGCTGCGGGGGGTGGGGGGGCGCTAGGGCTCTGGCTGGGCACACCCTCCGTTGGCCACACCTCTTAGGAGCTCTGATTGAGAGCAGTTCGGCCCGGACGCCAGTCCACAGCGCCCCCTAGTGCCCGAGGGCAGCTGGTGATGCGGCCCCTAGGGCCCTGTCAAGGGCGGGCCTCAGGAAGCACCTGCTACCCAGGACCAGCGGCCGCCCTCAATCTTCCCCCAGGTGGCTTCCTTGTTTACAGGCCTCCTGCCCTAGTCTCAGCGTCACTGCCTGTGGCCACTCCTCCTATTTCCAGTGACCTCCTATTTCCAGGCTCTAGAGGCAGCTCATTCATCTTGGCCCCTGCCTACACAACTGCTCCCTCCCCCTCCTTCTTTGGCCCCTCCCCAGGCTTAGGGCCAGAGCCCCAAGGGCCTTCTCTCTGCTCTCTATTCCAAGTCTTGCTTGGTTTCCAGGGATCTAAGAGCTGTGGCTTCCCGTTGCCCTGACTCACCGGAACCCTGTTCTATCAGTGCCAGGGAAGACTGGGGCCTTTTCCCAGGAAAGAGGAAGCAGCCAGGACCAGATGGGCTGTTTAGTATAAGACAGAAGGGGCAGGGGCGTCCCAGGCTGCTTGAGCCAAACCCTCTGGGAGAAGGGAGCAATAGGGCAGTGTTTGTTTAACTAACATGTATTAGGCCCCCATTATGTCAAAGACGGCAGTTCCAAGCTGTTTTATCTAAACCACAAGCAAGCAATCAGTTTGGTGGGAGACCAAGGTTTTATACTCAATACATTGACCATGGTGCCTCCTGTTTTATCTAAGTGTGAAGGAGCCTGAGCCACATGGAAAAGAGACACCCGAAATTTCTCCCAAATCTTCCTTGAGAGAACAGGATTAGGATGCCCACTAGACAGAGGGGGCCTCCCCGACCTACTCCTGTCCTTGCATCTGGAAGACAGGAGCTTTGTGAGTCACTGTGTAGTAACTCGGCCCTCTGGGCTGGCAGAGACCATGGGAGATATTACTGCTCTAGGGGGCTAGGGAACTTGGCAGGCCAGATACAGTAAGAACCAGATGAAATTTCTGAGACAGGATGACATTGGAGGAGAAAAGGGAACGTTTATAAGCTAGATATGCTGGCCTCCGGCTTAGGGACAGGGACACTCACTTATGTTGTTGCATTCTGGGCCAGCTGATAAATTCATATCAAGTCAGACAATGCACTGTGAACACCAGTCCAGAGGGCAAAAGCTGTCCCTGGAAGGCCTGACTCCACGATGTCCCAGGATGTAGCTTCTGGCCCCAACTAAAACTAAGAAAGTGTTGTCTCGGGGTGAGGGAAGGCAAAGTTGAAGGAGCAAGATAAGGAGAAAACAGATCAAATGCCACAGAGCTTGATAGTGCCTATAGCAAAGCCAGGCCTGGGCTGGCAGGGATCCAGTCTATCAGAAGGGCAAGCAAAATACAGAATGTGTAAGAGCCATTGGAGAGAGTGAGGGACTTACTGCTAAAAATGAGGACCAGACTACACCTCCTCAAGGTTCAGGGAAGACTACAGAAGAGGCAGAAAGAGCAGAAGGAAAGGTGGTGGTTGGCACCCTATGCTCTGGGCACCGGAACTCAGAGCAGCTGTGGTTACTTATATAGGTTCTGCGCACGACTGGCTCAGTCTGTTTACCCTGCCATGGAAGGACTTATGCTCAGTTAAGGGTTGATGGGGAGGAAGAATCATTTTCTCATTTCTTTAGTGTAAAATGCCTGTTTTCCCGATACCACCCTAAGGAAACCCAGTGAGGCAGGCATCAACACATGTGCACGTATGCTCGCCTGCACACAATACAGACGTGACAGTGGAAGTGAGGAAGAGGAGGGAGGAGGAGGAGGAGGAAGAGAACCAGTGGAAGACAGGGAAAGGAGGTGAGCATGACCCAAGGAACCCACCCATATGTTATATATAACATATGCTAATAAGAAAACACTTGGAGAAAGAGTCATGGGCTTAGAATCCTGAACAGGCAATGGGGACTTCTAGAAATTCTTGCAACAACTAGAAACAGAATGGCCGAGAAAGCATTAGACTAGTTAGTGTGAGAATTTGTGCCCCAAGGTGCCAAAATTAGATGAATTCTGTGAGCAGCAGCGCCACCTGTCAGCCAGAGGGGAGAATAGCTCCAGGATTTAGGAAGAGGGACTGTAAATCTCTAGGCATTGTAGTCAGAGGAGAGAAGGGAATGAGTGAGACTTGATTGTCCTGTCTCACCCTCAGTTAAGGACCTTGAGCCAAGGTTTAAAGGCTGGCAGGACCCAGGACCCTGGAAGTCTTTTTTTTTTTTTTTTTTTTTTGAGACAGGGTCATACTATGTAGCCTGGGCTGGCCTAGAACTTACTATGTAGACTAAACTTGCCGTGACCTGTTCTATGCCACCATACCCAGTGCAGACGGCCTTCTTGGGATCATATCCTGTCTGTTAGCTTCAGCATCAACACAAAGCCATCAAGTCCAGAGCCACCATTGTAGCGCAATTTAATGTTCTCTGCTTGTTGCTATTTCCCCTCGTCCTAGGTGTGCCCTCAGCCCAGGGTCACATTAGCATCTCCACATGCACTACTCTCCGCACCAGTGCCTAGGATCTGGAGGGCTGCCTGCTTGAGCCTCGGTTGCCTAGATGAGGCAGAAGAGGGCGAGCTGGTGGTCCAGAGGCTATGGAGGGACGGAGGAAGGAAGGACAGCGGGCTACTAGGTCCAGGTGAACATGCTGACAAGACAGAGAAACTGTCAGATGTAGTGGGTTAAAAGGATCCTGGCTGATCTCACCAGCTCAGGCTGCCCAGGACGCGAAGCTCTGGGATAGGTCTGAAGCATAGCTCACAGAATACAGAATGTGCTCACACCTGGAACCTCGGGGCTGAGGCTTGGCTGCCGACACCCTCAACAAGGACTGAACACCCACCAGGGCCTGGCCTTCTCAGGAGGGTCTGGTAGCTGTGTCCATGTGCGGCCACCCACACGGGGACACTTCCTATAGCCAGCTGAGGTGTTCCTCCTCATAGTGCTGGGGGTCAATGAAGGGCCGGTCAATCGAGCGAATCATCAGCTCCCCACAGTAAACACACTCAGCGGCCACCAGTTCATCCAGGTCAGCCTTGAGCTGCTCCCGACTGGGCCCCACAGCTGCGGCTCCAGCTTCGGCCTCCTTGGCCTTCACAGAGCCTTTGGTCGGAGGAGGCGCGGCCCCAAGCTTGCGCTGCAGTTCCTCCAGCCTGGCTTGCTTGTAGGCAGGAAGGCCAGGCTTCACAGCCTGTAGGAGACAGTCCGCGTGAAACATGTGGCCACAGAGAAACAAGTAAAAGGGGCGGTTGAGCAAAGGGAAGTCACAGGTGGAGCATTTGTCCTGGGGCTCCACAGTGCCATAGCGCCCCCGCAGCTCCTGCAAGTCTCGTCGGATACGCTGGGCACTGGCTGTGGCCTCTTCCATCTCACGCTGCAGCTCCTGGATATGGTGGTTGTAGGCCTTAAGTGAACTGCAGATTGCCTCCTTGAAGTGGTCAATTGTGACAAAGTCAGGAAAGAAGGGTAGCACATCCTCAATCTTGAGCAAGGGGCAGCTGGCCAAGCAGGCCATGGCTGTCTGAACGTCTTCCTCCTCCTGCACCACATGCCGGGCGATCTTGAGCCATAGTTTCTTGCGAAGTTCCTCATCTTCCTCTGGCAAGTCTGCACACTGCTTGGCCAGGTCCACATCCACCTGAGGGGAAACCACAGGTGTCAGGGTCAAGCCATGCTCCATCTAGCATTGGACTATAGGAAAGGCAGATGGCCACAGAAAACTGGGCCTGAGGAGAGGGCCCAAGCAGGATTCTCTGCACTCGGGTACCAAGAGGCACAACAGAAACCTGTATCGGCCAGCCCCATCACAGCTATGGAAAGGCTATTCTGGCAGCAGGCAATCTTAGTGGATGTAAACAGATCAACTGGTAATGCCTAAAGCATGGTGGTGCACAACCCATAATCCTGGCACCCAGGACAGGGAACCAGGGATGCTGGCAAGTTTAAAGCCAGCCTGGGCTACGGCGGACTCTGTTTCAAGAAGTAAGACAAGTCACACAGGGAACTATTTGAGCTCTTGGGGCAATGTTCTAAACCTTGGGTTAAGGCTCAGCCTGAGGCCAGCCTGGGTTACACAGTGTTTTCCAGATCAGTTTGGGGTCCATAACGAGTGAGACCCTGTTTCCACAAACAGGGCTGGGAATGGGGCTCTGTGGTTAAGAGCACTTGTTGCATGTCATCAGTTCAGATCCCAGCAGCCACATACCGTGGGGTCTTGCACAGGCCTGTAACCCCAGAGTGGAGACAGAGGATCAGTAGGGCTTGCGGGCTCTCAATGAAGCCAAAAACCTAGACCCTCCGGGTTCTGAGCTAAGGCAGCGGATGACAGTTGAGGACAGCACGTGCCCTCCTCTGGCTTCACCCATGTGTGGCTGCACACTGTGCACATACGCACCACCCAATAAGCAACTATTCCTTTCCTGTGATCATGACTGAAGAGCTGTAACTTAGCACCTTTCCCCTCTGCTAACGTCTTTATCAGTCACCATTTTGTGTGCTTCTTTTATTTTATTTATTGGTACCTATGAAGGCCAGAAGAGGCCATCAGATCTTCTTGAATTAGAGTTATATTTGTGAACCACCACGTGAGTGCTGGGAATCAAATCCAGGTCCACTGCAAGAGTAGCAACTGTTCTTAACCTCTGAACCATATCTCCAACCCTGTTGATTTTTTTTTTTTTTACAATGTCTTACTATGTAGCCCAGGCTGGCCTAGAACTCACTATCCTCAGCTCCTGAATGCTTTACTTGTACAGTACTAATTCATATTATAAGATGAAAATACTTTTTTATTTTCTTTATGATTTTTCGTTTGTTTTTTGTTTTTTTTTTTTTGTTTTTTGTTTTTTCGAGACAGGGTTTCTCTGTGTAGTCCTGGCTGTCCTGGAACTCTCTCTGTAGACCAGGCTAGCCTCGAACTCAGAAATCCGCCTGTCTCTGCCTCCCAAGTGCTGGGATTAAAGGCACATGCCACCATCGCCTGGCTGATAAAAATACTTAACATTATCTTCACAAATTATTTTATAATTATTTTTCTGTCATTATAATTATGAGGGAAGGGTAGGTGTGTGCATCGGAGTGCAGTGTGCAGGTCAGGGGACAGTTTGTGGCAGTCAGTCCTCTCTTTCCACCATCAGCTCTGGGGAATGGAACTTTAAGTTTGTCAGACTCGTACAAGTGCTTCTACCTGCCGAGCCATCTTGCTGGCTCATTGCCACCACTTAATAGAGAATCTAAAGCTGAGAATCTAATGCCAGCCCCAAGTCACACAGCAAGCTGGTGAAGCCAGAATGTAAACCCCAGTGTTTTTGTTTGTGCTTTTTCTCCCTCTCCCTCTCCTGCTAACTTTTGTTTTGTTTTTAAAGACAGGGACTCACAGTGCTGCCTAACCCACAGTCTTTCTGCCTTTTAAGCCAAGTGCAGGGATTACAGGCAACAAGTACGCACCTCAAACTCAGCTCTAAGTCTGAATTCCAACCTCAGCATCACAGCATTTCTCCTCATGAGAAGCCAGCAAGCGCTAGCCTTGCCTCCCACAACCCCGCAGGCTCCTTAAGTTACGCCTCTCCACGGCCCTCTCCGGGATAAAGCCAAGATTTACCTGCAGGGCCAAGTCCACGGCCTCCTCATACAGCTCCAACACCTTATAGACGTGGACACAGGCGCGGTGGTGGCCGTGCTCCGCACAAAGTCGAAGTGCGTATTTGAGATCATAATGTACACGGTGCGGGCTGGCCCCAGCTTGTTCCAGGTAGGCCAGAAGTGAGGCTGGCTGGCCACGGGCATACAGTGACAGCAGGTAGTTGTGAATGGCCTGCTCGGTCTCGCCAAGCACATTCACGCAGAATTCCATATAGCGGATGGCTTGGCTCACCTGCTGGGCCTCCCCACCCTGGCTATAGTTCACCAGGGCAGGAATGAGCTGCCGAGCATCCAGCCGGCTGCCCATCTCAATCCAGGCGTCGACTAGCTGGCGAGGGATGTGTCGGATGAGGATGGGTGAGAATTTGTAGAAGAGCTGGGGGTCACGGTGGCGGGCAAGCACAGCCAGGGCCTCCTCATAGGCCTCATGCTGGCAGTGGTATGCGACCACCCGCTCATAGTCCTGCATGATCACTGCAAAATACACCATATGCTCCGTGTCCCCATGACTGGCGAGCAGTTCATGGATAGAGGCTCGGCTGGCAAAGAGCCACTCTTTGTGCCGAGGGCTACTGAGAAAGGTACGGAAGCACTCCCGTGTATCCCGGTAGAGATTCAGAGAATCTGGATCACCCTGCAGAGCACCCAGCCGGCTCAGGTAGAGCTCTGTCAGCCAAGTGGTCAGCAGTGTGGCCTGGGTACGCTCAGCCGGCTTCAGGCCGGCCAGTTTCCGCTGCAGAAACTCGGCCAGCGCCTCCTCTTGCCGGGCCTCCAAAAACTTGAGGGCAATCTCCTCAAAATAGCTCTGCGTCAGAGCATAGCAGCGGGCACTCTCCAGGTAGCGATGCTGGCGAAAGCAGAAATCAGCCTCTCGGGCCAGGACTGTGTCCAGGCAATCGGGCCGCTCTCGACAATACTCTTTGGCCAGGTCGAATCGGTTCATGTCCAGGTAGGTGCGCCAGACATCCCGAGCCTCGCGTTGCACATGGTAGCGGAAGACTGCACGCTCAGTGTAGGCCCATAGGTGACCTGTGGACGAGTCCTTCACCATGTGCTTCAGTGGTCCAAACTTCTCCAGGAAGTGATCCCGCAGCACGACCTGCCCTGTTAGTGTGCACACAGCCTCCACCCGGTCTGCCAGCAGCAGCAGGAAATGGAACTGGGTCAGGACGATTGCTAAGGGTGGATTGGCCCCAGGACCAACCCCCTCTGGGTATTCCCAAACTCGTTCCTCACTCAGTAGGGAGTCAGGACGCCCGCAGTCCAGTGAGCCGTACAGCACACCATCTCCCATCATCCAGGCGAAGGCGCAAGGTGCAGAACGTAACTTAGGGGTATAGAAAGCCAACTCACTATACCCCAAGTTGCTAGGAAACTCACGGAATGGGGGTGGGTGGTCTGTATAGGCAGCAAAGAGCCCCGAGAAGCCCTGGGCTTCAGCATCTTCTACTGCTCGGCCTATGAACTGGAAGAGGCGCTGCCGAGTGGTGGCAATGACAAAGCCTCGTCCGTCCGGGCCACGCTCAGCCTCAAGGGAGCACACAGGTGCTGGACCCCCTTCCTCATTTAACACGTACAGTGGACGGAAGTAGAGATCCGGGGCAGGGCCAAAGAGACCGCCTTCGCTAGCTGAGAGCTCTGCTTCAAAGATCTGTCCTTGAGCTGTGCCCACCAGGATGGGGCCAGTGCTGCTCTCGTTGCCCAGGGCTTTGTTCCAACCAACACTCTCCACCAGCTGTCCCTTCCAGCGAGCCAGGGGCCGGGCCTTCTGTCCATTGCGATTCATGTAAAGGACCTCGGTGCTACTCAGAGCCACTAGCAGATGAGAGCCTACAGCAGATGGAAAATGGCACTGAGTGGATCTCCCCCCTGTTCAGATCCCACCCATCTATTAGTGAACTCTCACAGGAAGCCTCCTCAGATCTCCAATGCCACTTACCAGTATGATCCAGGAACATCTTGTGGACTTTGGCATCATCCTTGCGCCCCAGTTCCACACGGTTGGGTTCACTTGCCTTGCCCAAGTCAATGCTGTAAGAGTAAGAGTTACAATGTCACTCTTGCCGGACGGTGATGGCACACGTTTTTAATCCCAGCACACAGGCAGGCGGATTTCTGAGTTTGAGGTCAGTCTGGTCTACAGAGTGAGTTCCAGGACAGCCAGGGATAAACAGAGAAACCCAGTTTCGAAAATCAAAAAAAAAAAAAAAAAAAAAAGTCACTCTCAAGAGAAGTCCCCCTTCTTAAAATATCTATATATGTATTTATTTAATGTATATGTGTTGTCCATGAATGCATGGTAAGTGTATTATGTGTGTGCAGGAACCCATGGAAGTAGGGTACTGGATCCCCTAGAGTTGGAGTTACAGACAGTTGTTGGCTGCCATGTGGGTACTAGGTCCTCTGTATGAATGCATGTGCTCTTAGGCACTGAGCCATCTCTCCATCACTTGTGAAGTTCCCCTTTAGATCACAGACTTGAAAGTCTAAGTCTACGCCAGCAGTGGTAGCACACGCCTTTAATCCCAGCACTTGGGAGGCAGAAGCAGGCGGATTTCTGAGTTCCAGGCCAGCCTGGGCTACAAAGTAAGTTCCAGGACAGCTAGGGCTACACAGAGAAACCCTGTCTCGAACCCCCCCCCCC
>JADRCD010227686.1:1040-12239 GCA_019843815.1 Montemys delectorum
TCTCTCTCTCTCTCTCTCTCTCTCTCTCTCTCTCTCTCTCTCTCTCTTCCCCTCCTACTACCCCCTAAGACCCTAATCCTTCAGTCCCTTTTCAAGATCCATGTCTTCTTTTTATTTAAAAACCCAGTACCAGGTGTTCTTAGCCAGGGACAATCCAGAGACCCCCCCCCCCCAAAACAACACAGCCTACTGCCATCATCTTGGTTACCTACTAAGAGCTAAACAAAGATGCTATTGTTGAAGTCATTATACACTTTGATTGCAAGATATAAGGAAGATAAGTCATAACTTAGCTGGAAGCTTCCTCTTTAATGCCTGGTTTCTATAGTGCTAGAAGGTACTGTGAAGGTTGCTGGGGGGAAATAGCATTATTGGCCTTACCAAGATTTGAACCCTTTGAACTATATTACTAACCTGAATTTGGAGAATGCTTCACATGGTGGAATCTATGTCTGGTATGGTAAATATGGCCAAATACCCATGGATGGAGAGTTCACAGAACTTAATATAATAAAACAAGCTAAATTACTATAGCATACTCGAGTTTATGTCCTCACAGGCAAATACTCCAATCAGCCTCAATTGAAACTTTTTGTCTGGTTGGTTTTTTGTTTTTTGATTTTTTTGTTTTTTGTTTTTTTTATTTTGGGGGTTTGTTTTGTTTTGTTTTGTTTTTTGTTTTGTTTGGTAGTGAATGACAATGAGTATACAGAACCTTCCATACTGTCCAAGGTCCTAATAGTGTGCTGGTTAGTGTTTTGTTAAAATGACACAAGTGCACAAGTGGAGTCCTCTGAGAAGAGGGAACCTCAATTGAGAATGTGTCCTCATCAAATTGACCATAGGCAAGACTATGAGGAACTTCACTGATGATTGACATAAAAGGAACCCAGCCCATGTGTGTGATGCCGTGCCCAGGCAGATATTCCCATGGTGTTTAAGAAAGTAAAGTGAGCAAGCCAGGAAGAGAAAACTAATAAGCAGCATTATTCTATAGCTTCTGCTTGAGTTCCTGCCTCTGGGGCTCCTGCCTGAGTTCCTGCCTCTAGGGTTCCTGCTTGAGTTCCTGCCCTAACCCAAATAAACTGTTCTTCCCTGTGTTGTTTTAGGTAGCCTTTTATTTTAGCAACACAAAGCAAACAAGAACAGGAAGTAATACTTTACTGCCCAGCACTAAACAAGACATTTACACAATTCCTTTTAAAGCTCAGGGAACAATGGAGAAAGGAGCCGGGTATGTAGGAGCTGGAAAATAGGGAGAGGGCTGGGGAAAACCCATCCTTTTGGCAGTATACAACAACTGTAATCATAGTCAAGTAGTAGCCAGGAATTGGCCACTCCTCGCAGATGAACTATTAGCTGGAGATCAATTCTAAGACTCAGGGAGTTACTGCCTTCAGGTGTCTACCTACCTGTAAGCCTACCAAGCTTCAGTGAATAATTTCAGAGTGATCACACAGATGGCTCTTGTTAAGCTCAGTAGGTAGAAGAGATACATTTTTAAAACCACATTTTGCAAATCTGCTCTGTATTTGGACATTCAGCATGTTTCTAAAGTGGCATGCCAAATGTAATTGTTCATTTTTGTTTGTTTGTTTATGATACCTTAATAAAAATAAATTCCCACAAATAGAGTCATTTGCTAGAAATTCTCATTTTAAAGTTGGTGTATTATGCCAAATAGCCTACCAGATGGGTTGGAAGGATTATTCTACTGCAAATAATAGCAATGTGCAATAAGAGCATTCTGCATTTGTCCCTCCAGTAAATTGTCAGTGTTTGGACTATTGTTTTTTTGTGAAGTGGATGGTGTAGAGTATTCTTAGTTCATATTTTACTTATAAATGAAATCTTTTCATATGCCACAGTTCATCAGAGAGTGTCTCCTCTTTCTAGAGACTATTGGCTCGTATTGGTTTGATTTGATCTATCTTTCCTTTTACTGGCTGGCTTTTCTAGCTGACAGACAAGTATTTCATCTGTTTGTTACCTCTAATACATTTGTAGTCTGTACCTTGTACTAACATGAAACTCCTTCTAAACAGTATACAAAACTCAACAGCAATTGAAGGTTTTTTTAATTCCATGTTATTAAAATAAAATCATTTTAGCTAGGTATGGGGCGCACTCCTGTAATCCTAGCACATGGGGAGGCGAGGTAGGAGAAATGTCACAAGGTTGAGGCCAGCCTGAGCTATATAAGTGCTATGCCAGATTAGACTACGGTGTCAGACTCCTCTAAAAATGCATGTACACACACACACACACACACACACACACACACACACACACACACATTTAATATTTTCATGGTTGTAAATACTTCTGTCTAATCAACCTGGAATTTATTTTGGTGAAAGAACTAAGGGGAGATTTCAAATTAATTTATTCCAGATGAGCCACAAAATTATCTCATGATTATTTGCTCCATAAGCCATCATTTTTCTAGTTATGTGTAATTCAGATATTATATACAAAATACAGGTTTCACATATATCTACTTTATACTTGTAATCATGTCCATTTATAGAAGTATGTTTCCAATAATAAACTGTTTATAACAAACTGGTCCTCGGCTGTATAAGAAAGCTAACTACACATGAACCAGTGAGAGTAAGCAAGCTAGTCTATCTTTATAACTGCTTTAGTTATTCCTTACTTTTCTACTGAACTTTAGATTGATGAATATAGTTCTGTGAAAAATTTTCCCTGACATATTTATTTGAGATCACATGAAACTCATCACTTAATTCTGAAAAAGTCTGATTTATAATACTAATGACTATTTAAGGGCATACTTTCCTATTTAGATGACTATTATTTTTACATTACTGATCTTTACACAATGTCTTCATGTAGATCTTTGTTCTTTCTTCATCTTTGTGAGCTTTGCCATCCACTTGACATAGCCTAGAGGCCCCTGAGAAGGGGATCTCCATGAGGCTCTCACAGAGCAGGCTGGCCTGGAGGCACAGCTGTGGAGTTTTTTTGTTTTTTTTTGTTTTTGTTTTTGTTTTTTTTTTCTGTTTTGTCAACTTGACAGAAGCTATAGTTAGTTATCTGAGAGGAAAAACTTCAACTGAGAGAATCCCTCCATTAGAATGCTTGGAGGACATTTTCTTATTTGATGACTGATGTGGGAGGGCCCAACCCACTGGGAATGGTACCACCACTGCGCAGGTGCTCCTGTGTGGTATAAGAAAGTAGGCAGAGCAAGCCAGCAGAAATATGCCAGTTAGCAGCCTTTCACTGGAAGCCTGAAGAAGTCAGAGCTAATGCCAGTTATGGAATGGACTTGCCAGGCTAGAGCAAGCAGGCAGAACAAGCACTCTCTTCTTCCATGTCCTTTATATGGCTGCCACCAGAAGGTGGCTCAGATTACAGGCAGATCTTCCCACTTCAAAGGGTCTAGATTAAAGATGGATCTTTCCTCCTCAGAAGATCTGGATTAAAAACAGGTCTTCCCACTTCAAATGATTTAAGAGAAAAAAAAAATCCGTCACTGGTGTATCCAGCTGCACAGGTCTTAGTTAATTCTAAATATAGTCAAACTGACAACCAGGCTAACCATCACACTGATTAAACATGCACACCCTTCAGGATTGTGCTAAAAGTGGTAGTGAGCCTGGATCTGGACACCCCCTGCACACATAAAGACCTCAGTAGCTCCCAGTTGTATCTGTTTCCTCCATCCAGCCTAACTGTTGCTCTCACACTGGGCTAACTTGCTCATAGGACAGCGGGAAAGTACCCCAGGCCGAGAGCTAAAGTGAAGGTAAGATGGTTCTCCATGCCTACCTCGAGCATGGAAGACTTCAGAGTACATAGTCAGATGCCAAAAGAGTCTACCTGTAAATATTTGGTCTTATGTGGTACTTGATCACCTTGAGTAGCTAGATCTACTACCTGTTACCTGGCAATGCCTATAGCCAGAAATCTCTTATATTTTAAGAGTAAAATGTTTAGCTCACCAATATTACTTCTAAATATCTATATCTAGACCAAATGAATCTGTGTATCACTAAGTTTTCACTTGAAACTTTGAAGAATATTTCAAGGTTCTTTTGTTGATTTTCATTGTTAAATAGATAATGACTCCCAAAAAGATTTCTGGTGTTGCAATGAAATGTTAATATATATTCCTTTCCATTCAAACCAATTGCTGTGTGGGACAATTAAACAATATTATATAAAACTTTTTTATTTTATGGGTGGAATTTTAAGCTTATGGATACAAAGTGATTTTTTTTTCTGTTCTAACTGCTTCATAGAATAGATAGTGAATTCTAAAAACTCCCATCTGTGAAAACAGATTGATACACAAAAGAGCTGCAGTTCAAATTTAAGAGGCTAATAAAAGGGGAAATAGAAGAAGCCATCAACAGCCTCATTATCCTGATCATAGTGACATTAAAATGCAAATATAGTCTGCCAAAATTCGATTGTTTGGGAATGTTACATTAATAGATGACAATGAATACAGATCAAAATATACTGTTTTTGTATGCAGTTCTGGAAGAGCAGGAAGTTTACTTGAATCTGTGTTTACTATGTTGATTGTATAATTGAAATAGCTGACAAAGAAAATATTGACATTCATGTCAAGTGTTCTTAAAGACATTAGATGTAAACTTTTAGTAGCTAGCATTCTAGAAAATTCTAGACCAGCCTACAAGGTGAAGACAAGTATGTCAGATTCATTCTTTGCTTCTGTGTCTAGGGTGTGGTGCATGAGTTTGTGTGTGTGTGTGTGTGTGTGTGTGTGTGTGTGTGTGTGTGTGTGTATGTGTGTGTGTGTGTATAGAGGCCAAAGGTCAGCCTTAGCCATTTGCTTCTATTGCTATGCATGCAACTATTTGTGATAGGCTGGTCACTGAAGATGGAGCTCACTAATTGGCTACAAATGCTAGCCTGGTTTTCACACGGATGCTGGAAATCCAAAGTCAGGTCCTCGTGTTGGGAGAGCGTACACTTAACCTACTGACCACCTCCCCAGCCCTCAACAACATTCTTAATACGAAGGCCCTGAGGGATGCAGAATGATAGTTGTGGCCTAAAACACTCTTCTCATAGTTTCCTGAGGCCATATAAAAGGCAACCTCTTCCCACGTTGTTTCCTATGTTTCCAGGTAGCATGACCCGACAGAAGACTGTAGTAGGCTTCTTTATAAATTCTGACAAATAATTCTCACTTCCTTAAGACTGAAGTTTGTCTGTCTGTCTGTTGGCCCGTTCATCTATTTATGACTGCATTTGCATTTGTCATGTGATTTTTGTCTAGAAGCCTGCCACTGTGCTCTCTTAAAATAATATTACCTTTAATAATCTGGAGCCTTTAATTTCATTAGCTGTATTTCAAACACTGTACCCTCTTTACACAGATAAAGACAACCACTGACTCTCCTCTATCAAGGCATACCACAAAATTACTGATGCACATTGACTTAATTGCCATCTCCGGGAAGCACTGCTACAATATGCTTTGGAGTGACGGTGAGGAGGCAGGATTGGAAAATGGGTTGAAATCAGTATCCAAGATTCAGGAGATCAACTCTTATAGATGTTGGGGAAGTGCCAGAAAGAATAGGAGTCAGGATGTCTAGGTTCAGCCAGAAGCAGAACAGGATTACATTCTGTGATAAAAGCTTAGCTCTATCACTTCACTTTCTCATCTGTAAAATATGGGCTTTTCCCTGATGGGTCCTGTAGAACATGTCTTTTAAGAACTCCATGTGCAGTTTGGTAGTGCAGACATTTGCCCAGGATATTTAACAAACACAAGGGGGTGCTGAAGGAGTTTGCTCCACAGAAAAGAAAAAAGTTTTGGATCCTTTAAATTTCTCAACCCCCACGCCCCTCCATAACCCCCTCATCACCTTTTCTTCTGAATGAGTAATGTCTCCACTTCTGTAAGAGATGTTATGCTCAGTAAGAGCAACAGCCTTGTTTGACTACATGGTTGCATTCATTTGTTCTCAAGTTTTCCTGGCTTTCAAAAGCATGGAAATTAGGGTCGATCTGCTTCTCTAGTTTCTCGTTTAATTTTGGATTACTTTTTTCCTGGAAATTTTTTATGGCAATCATTCTTCTTAGCTATTCATGCAGAGAGTACACTTAAGTGGCTTAGGTATTATTCTGTCCAACACCCTGGGGCAGAGGGTCTCCAAGAAACTATCTTACACTGCTCTTTGGTCTTTGGCATATCTTTTTTTCAGCTAGAAAGAAGGAGGAGTATAGGCTTAGGTTTTTCAAAACCTACTGGAATTATGGCTCTTAACACTTCCACTTCCCTTCTAGCCCACCAACCACCACAAATAGGGGGAAAGGGAGGTTACTAGAAAATGGGGGGGGGGTGAACCTGTTTAGAACTCATTCTTTGGGATGATTCCAATCTTCATTGCCAGCAGTCCAGTCCACTAGCAAAATACCAAACAGGAACCAGTAGCAGCGGCAGGGATCTGCCAATTGACACCAGTCTGTAGAAACAGCAAGAAGCAGCTGGAATGCCACTGGAAGTTCTTTGGTTCATTTCTCTCTATGAAGTCATAACAAGTGAAGATCAGCAAAGAAAGCAAGATAGGCCAATGTAAGAGTGTCATCAGCAAAGACCAGCATCAGCCAAGCCCAACAATGGCATGCAAAGAGTTGCAAGGCAAAGCAATACAAGAGCATCTCCCACAGTCTGTTGGGTTATTCTTACATGGGGTCTTTCCAAACACCCCATGCTTCTCAAGCATCTGCTCGAGCAAAACACCACATGCCCTTTCACTAGGCAACTTCCAGAAAAACACAAGGTGTCTGTTCTCAGCAAAAACGTCCTTTCATGTGTCTGCTTCAGCAAAACATCTTCTCATGAGACAGTTTCCAGAAAAAGCATCACATGACACAACTGAGTCTCCAACAAAATCAGAAATTCCCACTTTTAGAGGAGGAGCAGGAAGAAGAGGGAGAAGAAGAAATGGAGGAGGAAGAGGAGGGACAAGGGAAGAGGAAGAAGAGGAGGAGGAGGAGGAAATAGCATTTCTTTGGTACTAAGATGTACCTCTTCGAGCTGGCTACACACCGCACAGTCAGTCCTGACACAGAGTTGGCTTCTCAGACCGGTACTTAACTTGATGGTGGTCATCAAGAATCATGGTCTGTGTTGTGCAGTGGTGTTTCTGTTACTTGATGAGCCTAATGTGCTTTTTCATTAGCTTTGCCCCACAAGATTCTTATGAGGCAGTAAGGCAAATATACTGTTCTTTAAGAAGAAAGAAATATAAGGTCAGAGAAAGAAAATCCCAAAGGACCTCAGAGTGAGCACTGGCATGATCTGCTTTCACTACTATGTCATATCATCTTACCTCTTCAAAGAGAGCCATTTTCTTTATTCCTAAGCTAAATAGAAGACTATTTGAAATTACTACGGAATTCAATTTCTTGTCAATAGGTCACATGACTAGAATTTTTGCTACTAGTTACAAGAGGGTGATGTGCATTAAAGCTGACAGTCACCCTGCTAGCTTTCTGATTTAGACACTGATGGACATTCTCTTTTCATTTCTCATTCCTCCAGGATGGTGTGAAGAAGCAATTGCAGAGTGAGGTTCATCAGGTAATCTTTTAAGTTTCTTGTATGTTTTCTTTCCTTTTCTACAAAGGAAAGGAAAAATGCCTTAGTACAACCAAGAAGACAATGATGTATAGAAGTTGCTCTTTTTTTATTATTATTCCGTATGATAAGTTCCCTAAGCTGATTTCTAGGTATCTCATTAACCAGCACTTTGAATTGTGTCTTTTCTTCCCATCATGTCACTGTCCTTTACTGTGAATTGCAATTTGGGTCCAAGGTATAGGCTTGTCTAACTTCTTAATTTTTGGAGCTGAGAACTGATTACAGAAGAATTGCCTCTGGGTATCCAAGGAATCTGGTCTGCAAAGACAAAATACTCCATTGTTTGTCTTTCTTGGCTCTGATGATAACCCTAGTCTACCTCTGCAGATAGAAAACAAAGCCTCCAAGGGGCCTCACTATTGTCACTGACAAGAGAGAGAGAAAGCCAACATTCTTCATGGTGACTCATCAGATAGCAGCCTTGCGCTTTATAATGTCAAATCTTCATTGTGACAATAGGAGCTCTCACCTCTCCTACTCACATTTGGTCTGTCAGCACCCAGTGTATGGTATGTAACAATCACATTTGCACGAATCAAAGGAAAGGAGCCACCAGTTTGGCGTGTGAATGTATTTTTTGCTGGCTTGAGAATCCATTGGAAGTCCCCAGGGGTTGGGCTTTTGTATCGCCCTAGCTCTTCTCTACAGTATCAGATTGGAGAAAGTTCCTGAGCCAAGCTAAGCGTACTTATCATCTGAATGATAAGGCTATCTGCATATTGAGAGCAGCTGCTGCCACCTTGGATTACCTTTGTTGGCTCAGGAACCTTATCAAGCTGCACCACTGTGCTATAGCTCTGCCTGCCCCAGTGAAAACGCAAGATATTCACTCATCTGCAAATCATGTGAACGGCTTCCCAGCTTACTCAGCAGTGAATATTATCCACGGTAAGAGACTCTGATGCATGTGGAAGCGGAAGACACGCTCCTGTATTTGAATAGTCATCTCTCATGTAAATTTAGGTCAACATCTAAGATTACATAGAAAAAAAGAATATGGAATTATCTAAAACAATTGCAGTATTTGAGTAAAAACTTGGACAGAAGGAAATTGTATGGTGTTTAAGAAATACAGGAGAGGCTAGAGAGATGGCTCAGTGGTTAAGAGCACTGTCCGCTCTTCCAAAGGTTTTGAGTTCAATTCCAAGCAAGTACATGGTGACTCACAGCCATCTGTAATGGGATCTGATGCCCTCTTCTGGTATGCAGATGTACATGCAGATAGAGCACTAATTTACATAAAATAAATAAATACAGGAAAGAAGGGATCCCATTTTCATTTTTCATATTAGCACATGTATTTATAATTGCTGGTTAAGAATTTTAGAAACAATAGTAATCTTACAGAAGCTTACAATTAGAATGTGTAGGTGATTGCTAAATACCTGGTATGAATGGACACATTTTTCTCTTTCAAAATATTGAATGTTTATAATTATAGTTTATAAAAATGAAGGACTCTTAATTTCTAGTAAATGTAGATTAAAGTTTGTGAATCACTACAAACACATATTGCCAAGAAAACAACTGAATTTCAATTTCAATGCATATGCTCACCTCATCCAGTGATGATTCTTGTAGCTAGAACTGGATATGGATGAAAACAAATTATAGTATACAAATACACACTAGAAGAGGGCTCACATTTTTCTAGGACCTTGGTCAAATGTTTATCCATTCTAAACATCACTGCCACTAACAGAAAAGGAGTGTAAGCCCTGTGGTCTTAACACTGTGGTTTGAATAGATGCTTCCTCAAAGCGGGAATTGGACACAGTGGCAACAAGATTGCGGGTTCTTAGGTAAGGAAGGCTCCACCCTTGTAAATGAATTGCAACTGGCTATAAAAGTAGATGCATTTTTGAATGTTCACTCTTTCTTCTTCTCTCTTGACCATATTGCTTCCATTGTGACAAATCATGAAGTTGTCCTTCACCAAGCAGGAACTACTTAGTCATGGAATTCTCTCTCCCCAGAACCATGAGAAGTTACATCTCTTTTCCATAAAATTTCCAAGTGTCATAGATTCTGTAACTATAGCACGAAATATGCCAAGACCTGTAAAAAGAGGAGTAAGTGAAGAAAGGCCATGGGTGTCAGAATGTTTGGCACACCTAAAGCAAGCATACATATTTACTAATATTTACTGCTTCTCATTATCTCACAAATGCTCTTTCATCTTTTGAGTGAGTATTGATAATGATAGAAAGATTCTTAAAATCATTCACGCTAAATTTTACAATTTTTCAAAGGAAGGTTTACATCATGACTATTATCCCGTGTTGTTTTCTATCTTACATTTTTATTACACAGATATAACATGAAGATATATTCCACTTTGGAAGTAATAATCTGTTATTTATATGAAATCATAGTTAGAAAAAATGCCTAGCATCATTGTCACTTTCTACTTAAATCTTGGTCTGATTAAAACTCCTTAAAATTAATTGGTATGTTTATATAGGACTTCTAAGTAAAACTGTTTGAGTAAAGACAGTCTCCATTTTCATGGATTAATAGTAATACTATTAATAGTAATAGCAAATACAGCAAGAGCAAGAGCAAGTGTAGACTTGAGTTTGTGTGTTCAACATCATCCATCCTTCCTGGGATGAGAAGGATACATATGTTTTTCATTGTCAGCAAAGACCATTGGACCATGATTCTAAGTAAGGTAGAGCCAAGCCATAAAACAGTGAAGTTGAGGAATCTGTCTCCTTATTTTCTATTTTAAATCACTGTGCATTTGTATAAAAACCAGACTCCTTTATTGCTTAATAGCAGTGGGTGGGGCTTCCAAAGAAGGATAGAGTGGTGGCTAGTATGAGAGGGAGACTATAGCAAGGACAGTTGAACATGAATCCAAGTGATTTGCTCCACGTTAGCCTTTACCAAAGCCAACACTTTTGTCTCTGTGCATCGACTGGTTTGTTCTTGACTTGGATAGGAAGCAAGCATAATGGTCACTTGCTTCATAAGATGATAGTTAGCTCAATGTCATCCTTTGTGCCTCTCCCAGGACACACCTAGAACTATGAGTTGTCTGTGTCATTTCTAGGCTTTCCAGTCTCTGGCTGGCATTCCTCTAAAGTTAATACAGGGAAGCGGAGTTCCAGGAACAGTCACTTTGCAATCTTACTTTAATGAATGGTGAAAAATTATCTTTCCAGATCAAGCTCTAAGACACCAAGAACTTTTAACACCAGAGATCAAGAGATGGCAAAAGGCAAACGCAAGAATCCTACCAACAGAAACCAAGACTGCTTGGCTTCACCAGAATCTAGTACTCCCACCTCAGCAAGCCCTGGATATCCCAAAACACCAGAAAAGCAAGATTTGGATCTAAAGACACATCTCACAATGCTGATAGAGGAACTTAAGAAGGACATGAATAACTCCCTTAAAGAAATACAGGAGAAAACAGATAAAGAGGTACAAGCCCTTAAAGAGGAAACAAAAAAATCCCATAAAGAACTACAGGAGATCACAAGTAAACAAATAGAAGCCCTTAAAGAGCAAACCCAAAAATCCCTTAAGGAATT